>AWOL01S0003134.1:253396-274137 GCA_000715115.1 Nicotiana otophora | reverse complement strand
GGGGGGGGGGGGGGGGGAGGTTGTAATTGGGTTTTGGTCCGAATCTTAGGTTTTGACCAAGCATTCTCGGGGTTAACTTTTATAGACTTTTTGCAAAATGTGTAAAGATCTTAACTTTATGTATTGTAATTGATTTCCCTAGCATTGTTTGATGTTATTGAGTCGATTTGGCTAGATTTGATTGGTTTGGAGGCGAATTTTAGAGGAAAGGCCCCGGTTGAACTTTGATTTGCTTGCGGAGCGAGGTAAGTATTGAGTCTAACCTTGATTTGAGGGAATAGGAACCCTTGAGATATGTGCTATGTGAAATACATATGTAGCAGCATATATGCGAGGTTACGAGTGTATATACGCCGTCAAAATAATTATTTTCATGCTTTTCCGTATTTCATTAATTATTTAATTCCATGTCTTAACTTTTACATGCTTTAATTTCTTCCTATGCTTTAACTTGCTACTTGTCACATATTACTCTCATATTAAAATTTTTATTTCCTCCATGCTTCCATGATTAATTGCTACTTGCCTTAATTGTCTTACTTGTATACTTTAACTATCTTATATTTGACTTGTCTTGTTGCTGTGTATTAATTTTAGCATTCCTTGATTTGGTACGAGGTTCCTTTATGGCTTTGCTTCCACATTCTTTAATCGTAGAGATTTTTGTGAATTGAGTTGTTGATTTGATCACATTTATTAGTTTATTTATGGATCGGGTTACACGCTGCAACGGGTGGAATAAGGGATGATGAATATTGATACGGTGGGATCGGGTTGCACGCCGCAACGGATTTTATATGTGATTTTGATATGGTGAAATAAGGGAGGATTATGATATTGATTCTTATTATATACTGGGATCGGGTTGCACGCCGCAACGGATTTTATATGTGATTTTGATATGGTGAAATAAGGGAGGATTATGATATTGATTCTTATTATATACTGGGATCGGGTTGCATGCCGCAACGGAATTTACATATTATTCTTGATATTGATATGGTGAAATAAGGGAGGATTGTGTTTGTATGGTAGGATCGGGTTACGCGCCATAATAGATTGTGTTTTGTACTCATTGTTGCATAGTGATAGCTTTCAGTGTTTTCATACGACATATCTGAGGACTGATGTTTATGGTTTTACTAATTTCAAGGATTGAGTTTATTTTCAAAAGTTAACTGCTTTACTTTCATGTGTTTCTTTCCTGTTATTATTGTTATATTGCGTACAGGTTATTGTGAGTGACCCCCCTTAGCCTCGTCACTACTTCGTGGAGGAGGCTCGGCACTTACATAATACATGGGGTCGGTTGTACACATACTAAACTCTGCACTTCTTGTGCAGATTTTGGAGTCGTTCCTAGCGGCGGTAAGTAGATTGCTCGGATTGATTGCCGACGGAGACTTGAGGTACAACTGCACGGTGTTTGCAACCCTGAAGTCTCCTTCTACCTTATTCTAGCTGTTTATTTCATTTTAGACAATTATACTTTCATTCAGACCTTTATTTGTATTATTCTAGTCGCTCGTGCGCTTATGACAGCAGTTCTGGGATTGTGCCTAGATGTCGCTGTTGTTATGATTTTCTCACTCTATTTTAGTTTATTCATATTCTTGGTTTCTATTTAATTTGAATGGTTAAAAATGGCTAAAAACTATTCTAACGTTGGCTTGCCTAGCAAGTGAAATGTTAGCCATCACGGTTCTGAGGGTGGGAATTCCGGGCCGTGACTTGCATCTCTATGCCAACATGCCAAGTGTGCATGTCAAATGTAATACACCATAGTGATAAACTCATGTGCTCATGCTCTCAAAGTATTCAACCTCACTCAACACCTCCCAATCATTCAGCACCCCCCAATCACTCAACACTCTCAATCACTCGGCACTCACACTCGACAATCGCACTCAGCACTCAACGGTACCTACGCTCACTGCTGGTATGTCAGACTCCGGAGGAGCGGATCCTTCCCAAGTGCTAATATAAACCAACATGGCACGCTGCGATGTGCAGCCTGATCCCATCATGAATCAATAAAGCCTGCTGTGGCGTGCAGCCCGATCCCATAAATATCACTCAGAATCAGGCCATTGGCCTCACTCAGTCATCAATCTCTCCAGTCTCTCGGGCTCACAAATCTCATGCCAATCATCCCATACAATGATACATGATGTAACAATAAATTATAATAGAGATTGAGATTTGATTTCCAAATGATGAATGTGACTCAGTACATAACTGCAATTTAAGCAAATAACTCAATAGCAGAAATGACCTCAGTGGGTCCAAATAGGATAAGCACATAGCCTAAACATGGTTTCTAACATGGATCATAGTTTAATTACTCTAGCACGTAGAAATTTCATGGATAGAAACAAGATTAGGTAACTGCACAATACCACAAAATCAACCGAGTCATAATCTACACGGTGCATGCCCACACACCCGTCACCTAGAATGTGTGTTACCTCAACACCAAACACATAATACGTATATTCAAGGGTTCATACCCTCAGCATAAAGTTTAGAAGTGTTACTTACCTCGAACAAGCCGAATCCAATACCGAGCAAGCCAAAAACTACTTAAGAAATGCCATCCCACACGTACCGACCAACGAACGGCTCAAACGAGCAAAACGCAACTCAAGAACATCAAATAATGCCAAAAGAAACAAACCCAATCGATAAAGGTGAAATCTTTAATCAAAAGACCAAAGTCAACCAAAAAGTCAAATCTGTGCTCACACCTCGAAACACCACAAAACTCAGAAAATCCGATAACTCATTCAATTACGAGTCCAACCATACTAGTTTCACCCAAATAAGATTCCGAATCTATGTTCAAAACTCCAAAATTCACTTTATGAAATTTTAGACAAAACCCCCAAATTTCTCTTTGAAATACATATATCAATGCCCAAGATGAAGATAGGTTTATGAAATATAATCAAAACCGAGTAAAGAACACTTACCCCAATACTTGTGGTGAAAATCACCTCAAATATCATCTCAATCCGAGCTCCGTAGCTGCAAATATGTAACAATGGCCGAAACCCCCAAAAATAGAGTACTTATAATCAGTGGACCAATCAATGAATCGCGATCGTGGAAATACCATCGCGATCGCGAAGAAGAAAATGCACTGCCCCTGATATACTCTACGCCTTCACGAGCCTACTCATGTGAACGCGATGCCCAAAGATACCAACTTTACGCGAACACAGACTGACCCACGCGAACGCGTAGGAGAACTCACCAACTCCCACCTCCCCATCTCAGCGCTATGCCATCGCGCAGCCTCGTATGCGAATACGAACAACAACCAACACAGCCCTACACAAACGCATTCCTAAAGATACGAATGCGAATACGAAAATTACTGAGCTCCAGAATCCTTCTACATGGTCGCATCACCATCTTCGCGATCACGAAGAACCATTGAGGCATCAGACACCAGCAACAACCAGCAAAGAAAACATGAAGAAACCACGATCCCATCAGAACCCGTCCGAACATGCCAGCAAGTCTCATAACATAACACAAACCTACTCAAGGCGGAGAATTACCCCTAACAATATCAAAACCATGAATCGCGCCTCAAATTGAACTTAATGAACTTTGAATCTTTCAACTTCCAAAACTCATGCCGAACCTTATCAAATCAACTCGGAATGAACTCAAATTTTGCAAAAAAGTATCAAATGACATAACAAAGCTATTCCAATCCCTGAAACAACAATCCAGGCCTGATATTATCAAAGTCAACTCCTGGTCAAACTTATGAACATTCCAAACCTAAAAATTGCCAATTTTCTCCAATTAGTGCCGAAACATCTAGAAATATTGAAATGCAAATACGGGCATACGCCCCAGTCCAAAATCACCATCTGGACCTAAAGGAACCATCAAAACTCAGATCGAAGGTGAAATACTGAAATGTCAAACTTGGTAAACTCTTCCAACTTAAATCATTCTAGTGGAGAATCATTCTTCCAAATCAATTCAGAATCATCTGAAAACCAAAATCGACGATACACACAAGTCATAATACATCATATGAAGCTACTTAAGACTTCAAACGGTAGAACAAAATGAAAATGCTCAAAACGACCAGTCAGGTCATTACATTCTCCCCCACTTAAACATACGTTCCTCCTCGAACGTGCCTAGAGTCTTTCCAAAGCCATTAAATCGCCGTGTAACCTTACCATGCACATACCACGGGGTGATCCTACTTCACCCCAATCGATGTAAGCCTGACAACATAGCATAACTGAAGATCATTACTTTTACCTTAGTCCGTAAGCCTTAGAACCCAATTTCCAACATCCGGAATTCCTTACAAGAACCGAAATCTTGCACCTACACACTGTATAAATCTGAACAAGTTGTATCAAGTCATATCCATAACCCAAGATGTAATCTGATGATATACCATATAACTCGCATACTCGTAGCAACACTTTCCAATCACAGTACCTGCTCAAAACAAACCCAATACCGGTAATAAACCTCATATCAAATAAACCCTCATTCAAAACCTTCGTACACTACCGATGATAAAAGAAACACGCAGAAACTCATAACCACTAATCAGATCAAAAAGTCATGGAGCTCTCTCACTCATTTGACTAGAGCCAAAGATGATTTCTTAGCTGACTTCCAATATTAGTTTTCCAAACAATGACCTTGTCTTATAAAACACAACTATTTTATTGACATGCCACACCAATACAACCTAAAGTCACAAGCGTGCAATCTATAGACCAACAAGTAACAATTCAAATGTACTCAAACATGGAAAATGACTCAAATGAGAGAACCATCCCACAAGGTCAACAAGTGCCACCACAAATTCAATGCTACGAACCCATAACACATGGTAGAACCAAGACACATGAATCTATCACAAAGAATCATATCCCAACATAACCTAGTTGCAATGTGTGACCCCAACCAAACACTGGTCCATATGAAATACCTCAAGTCACAATGCTCAAAATCAACAACCACGCGCAATTCAACATCAAGAACACGAAGTGCATGACCAAAACCATGGAGAAGCAAATAACATAACATATCAAAACCCGGAAAGACCATAACCAAGGCATAATCAACTATTTCGCACCCCAATCACCATCTCGCTCAAATTTCTCTATAAGGCCCAAACTGAACCGCGCCATGTGTGCATATAACCAATGAATCACAACCCCTCGTAGCATGGAAGAGTAACACATAGCACATATCATATATGAATAAAATCAATTCTAACCGAAGGGCAGATCCATCAATAATAGTAGTACAGAGTCAACAAATCCGACCCGATGTAGAATACACATCCTTCTCGGGCCGATCAATGGGCCCCCAAACCAACTCCGGTCATTCCCAAATGGATAAATAGCCCTCCAAAATTCCACAATGATCTAACCATAACACGTAGCACAATCTAGCTAACTTTGGCAACATCTTCACAGTCCGCAACCACGAAACAATCTGCTTCTGAGGACTCCCAATTTCCAAATCCATAGATTACACGAATGACCGTAGCTGATCCTAACTCTACCACCCAGATGTCTAACACATCATTCATATACGGTAATCCCACGTGGAATACTTCCATAATTCTTCTGTGCCACATAGCAAAAAACCTAAACATCAATAATCGATCAACCAGGAGAGTACCACAATACCAATGAAGCGTCCGTAAGTCAAAGCACACGTGCCTTTTGAAATGCGCACCATTCTCAGGCAATACCAAGTTGTAATATCATTCATCTAATCCCTGAAACCGTCCTTGTTGTCTAAGAACTCATAACCATTCCTCCAAAACTAAACTGCCACCTTGCACTTAAAAATCTCAATCCCACAGAACGCACCGCATCTATCATGCCATCATATTAAAAGCACGAGAATCTCATAGTCAACTCTGAGTCACAAACAGAATACATACCCGATCAGTCATAAACCTTCCACTTGATCCCATCTAGGAGAAAATCATAACACGTTACATACCGTTAGGCCCCATCAAAATTTTACCTAAAACCCTGGATGTCGTGGGGCCGAAGTAGACTTTTTGGGTTGAATAGTGCATTGGCGAGTTGAAGAAATGTTTTTGATGTGGAGTTGAAGAAATTTCTTTGATGTGCACGGCATTTTTGCGGCCCATTCTGCGGTCGCAAAACTGATCTGCAGATTGAGGAAGCAAATCTGGGAAAATGTTTGGACCATTATGCGGTCCATTATTTGGCCGCATAATCATTTTGTGGGCCGCATAACCCATCACCGACCCAACACAAAATATTTCGGAGGGCAGTTCTGTGGCACATTATGCGAATGCAGAATAGGTCCACGGGCCGTAAATCGGTCGCAGAGTGAGGCAGGGGTGCCCAGTTCCGGAGGGCCATTATGCGGTCTATTATCTGGACTGCAAAAGCATTATGAGATCGCATATGCGACCACAGATCTGTGTCGGGGCTTCATTTTTCCAATTTTATAACCCGACCCCTATTTCATTTATCTAGCCTAAGGGTTCATTTTTGGGGAATTACCTGACATTTTAGAGAGAGGAGAGAGCTATTCTAGAGAGAGGGAAGGGAGGACTAAGGATTTCACTACTCTACTTTGATCAAAACTTGGAATTCCATCGAAAGGAACTTGCTAGGGCTTCAAAAAGGTAAGCATTTCTTCCCCTAATTCTTCAATTTCGGGTTTGGGTTGATTATCGGTGATGAGGGAAGATTTATCACATGCATGAGCTAATAGATACTGTGGGGAGGTTGTTGAACCATATTCTGTGGTTTTGTTCTTAAATTAGTTGAGGGAAAGGTCGGGTCATAATCGTAACAACCCTTGCCATGCGAATTCCTCTAATCGTACTTATAATTGTCTCCTCCTCTATAGACTGGCATCGTTAGGAGTGTTGGGACATTATTGTGGCAGTACGAAAAGCTCTTTCGAGGTATGAAGGCTAAACTCTTCTTCTAGTATCGGAATTCCTAAATCCTTATACAATTCTATCATATGTAGTCAAACTTGAAACACTATTGATATGGGGTATTCAAACTAGTAAAATTAATTTTCGATTGGCATAACGTGTTAGAACCCTCGTGTGTTAATGATTCTCTATTTTTGACTTAATTATGTTATACCCCTTTTTGGGAAGGATATCCTGTATGAAATCAATGTGATTAAACACTTATTTATCACATGATAAAATGTTATGAACCTACACTTGCTAAGGCCAAAGGTGCCAAATGGTTGATTTAAAAGGGAACTCTTTTGTACAAACTATTATTGTTTTGGGAATCCAAAATATGGCATTGTGATTACACCACCACCCGCATACATTGGAATGCGGCAGCAGGGTCGCTTTGTTTAGAGTTGTAGTATTGTGAATACACCTCTACCCGCATATATCGGGGTGAGGCGGCAAGGTCACTTTGTGTAGAATTTGTGGCATTGTGAATACACCTCCACCCGCGTACATTGGGGTGAGGTAGCACGTCCGCTTTGTGTAGATTTTTTGGTATTGTGATTGCTCCTCCACCCGCATACATTGGGGTGAGGCGGAAGGGTAGCTTTGTGTAAAGGTAGTTGTAGAGGATCCCTGACTTGTGAATTTATAAATGTTGTTGAAAGCTCTTAATATATTTGCTATGCCATTAATGGCTAACAAAGCCTTTCATTGTTATCATGATTCATCATATTCATGTTGTATTTCCAAGTCCTTGCATAAGTGTTTGGTTTTTATACTAGTACTATTCGACACGTACTAATGTCCCTTTTGCCGGGGGCGCAACATCTTTAATGGATGCAGGTGGTTCCATAGCAGGTGGTATTGATCAGTGATAGCAGCACACCCTCTTCTCAGCCGACTTAGTGAGCCCCACTTTAGTTCCGGGTCATGTATCTCTTGTTCTATGTACATAGTGCTTTGAGATATAGCTGGGGCCTTATTGCCAGCACTGTCGTAGCAATTATTTGTTTCTGTTAGAGGCTCAGTAGACATTGTATGGGTTGTATCCTGTTTTGGAAAGGTTGAACTAGACTTCTTGTAATTGTATCTTCTGTCCCACTTTAACTACGAATGTATAATGTACTGTTTTGGGAACTTGTTAATGACGTAACTAATGGAAATGAACTGTTGTACACATGAATTCTTCTCTTTATTCATGGGTGAGTTGGGTAGAAGGTATTATACATTCTTCCTCGGCCGGGATATCTCAGTTGAGCGCCGGTCGCGCTCCCTGAGGTCGGGGCATGACACATACCCCTCATACCTGTAGATAAATCCATCTCAAGTTACGGCATCATTGTCGAGAATACTTTGAAACCCATGTGCACATAACCCGCCATTAGAATTCAATTCTTCTAACTCAACAAAACCACGCAGGTCACCAATCCTAAGAGTATTGCCACTAAACACCTGTAGAGACTCACCACCTCATATATACCCAAAGAACAGATAATATCCATTACTGTACTGACCCAACCTACTACCAAGTTGTCCTATTTCTCCGAGTTCCTTCCGAATTACCCTCAAGTTTACATTTCTCCTTGCTAGAACACCACGATCCTTATCCAAAGCTCACCACAAGAGGTCCTAGCGTAAAACCACACCGCCCTAAGGCCCAAAATCCGTTGCATTCCCTCTTAGCACCCCAAAGTTACAACAATCGAGTCCCCCATTCTGAAGAGACCTTATGTGAATCTAAAACTGCTCCCTTGACCTTCCTAATACCGCAAGTCCCGACACCATCCGATGCAAATCTCAAGTTCTAGCCATATACAAGTCCGAAATTCTCAATTGCTACATATAAATCTTGAATCCATTAGAACTTTCTCGAGAGCCATCCAGTCTGTTCAAATCTCAATTGCACCGCCCAAACGGGTCGAACGACCTGTGCCCCATTAGCATGAAAACACCCAAAAGAGTAACCCCTTTTTAACACAACCGAGTAAATTCCTACTCCATGCGCACAACGTCCTTCATGAATAACAACTCAATCATTCCATGATTACCATATACCCATAATGTGTAATACACCATGCATCAAGGAATTCCCTTGCTTAAGTCATCCCCAAAACTAACCTCTGCAAGTCATAACCGATCCACAAGTATGCCTTAGACTGAAACCAGCACAACACATAACCATGCAATCAAATCGTTGGTAGCAGGCTCCCCCACTTGGCTCAAAGCCATAGATCAAATCACTCGATAACTCATAATGCCGATACTCTATTACTTCTATAATACCGCAGTGAGATTCAACTAAATCCTTCATAAGCTCATGTAACACAAACCATGTAATACCCCAAATCATCTGCTAAGCCCGCAGTCATCCTCGTGATAGTCAGGTCAACTTTCTCAACCGATCCAAACTCAAATCGCAACACATATAACCCACTGGTAGAAAAGCAACTGTCCACACAACATTATAAGGATCACACATCCGTAGACCATCCCGCAGGAGATAATCCACATGATTAGCCTCAAATTGGCATTCCACTATACCCTTTCACAGCCACAACTATTACGCAATCACTTAATCTTCCTGAGTCTGAACTCATCAACAAGACATGAGAATCTACCTCATTCCACAATTTAAATATCATGAAAGAATCCCACAAAACCCTCCTAACTCCAGACCGTATAACACATCGTAGAAATTGAGCACCCAATAACCCTTTTCACATCTCAAGCAAACTCTTTTCGTCACATTCAAACAATCTGAACGCATCCCGCAGTCACGTTCCACTCATCATATAGACATCCAACCACTCACCAAGCCACTAGTCCTACTCATAGGGACAACACTGGACATAGAAGCCCAAAAACACATGCTCACACAAGTGAAACTACCAAGCCTAAGCTGCGGTCCAAACCGGGCCTCAAGTCCTCCAGACTGGCCCATCACGAAAACACATAAAACACATTTCTCACTTCATCCATGGAATTCCACAAAGTCATCGATCTACAACTAATACCGATCGCTCACATGCGCATACGAGTGAGTGAAAGAAATTCAAAGAGATATGCTTCAAGCTGAATCAATGTCGCACGATAAGGGAAGAAAGATGGGACGTTTATCCTAAATGCCATGTAGCCTCTCGAAGATAGATATGGACGTCATCATACCGATCCGCAAGACTCTACTGGACGTTTGCCCATGACTCGTAGAACCTATAAACCTAGAGATCTGATACCAACTTATCACGATCTAAAATCCAATTAGTCGTGATGTCACGTAACCCGACCCGCTAGGTAAACCAATTAGCAACAGTCCGACTCAAACGAGATTTACAGAGAAAATAAATGATGAAATAGCTGAACTTTTATATGAAACTCCCAAGGATTGGTAGTACAAATCATGAGCTTCTAAGATTTGGAGTTTACAATATTTGTATGAAATAAATACATCATCTGTTTGAATTGTACATAAACATATTTTTATAAATCTAAAGCTACCATGAACAAGAGGCAGCTACAACCGGAATGCAGGTACATCTTCAATGTGAGATCCCTCCATACACAGCAACATCAACTCCAAAATATGTACGCAAGTTGAAGAAGTGTAGTATGAGTACAACCGACCCCATGTACTAAATAAATAACATACCTAACCTTAGGTTGAAAGCAGTGACGAGATTGGACAACGGTCAGAGTCCAAAACCAACAGCCAAGAACAACTCATAACAATATAATGACAATAGTACAAGTAATATTCAAAGATATGATGCTCAGCTCGTTCATAGTTATGAAAAATAGGCATGCTTTTCAGGTGTAACAGTAAAACCCAAATCTTGCACCAAACTCACCAAAATGTGAGTATGTTAGAAATATTGTGATTTTTTCCAAAAACTTTCAACAACAGATAAAACGCTCCATTATCAGATAGCACGAGCAAAGTACATCTCTATGCCTACATATCAATGTGTGTGAGAAGTCATAAATGTCACAACACCGTATAGAATGAAGAAATACATCTCTACGCCTACATGCCAAGTATGCATGTCAAATGTAATGCACCACAGTCATAAACTCATGTGCTTATGCTCTCAGAGTATTGAACCTCACTCAACAAGCTCCATCACTCAGCACCTCCCAATCACTCAACAGTCTAAATCACTCAGCACCACCCAATCACTCAACACTCTCAATCACTCGGCACTAACACTCAGCACTTGCACTCAGCACTCAACGATACCTGTGCTCACTGCTAGTATGTCAGACTCCGGAGGGGAGGATCCTGCCCAAGCGCTAATATAAGCCAACATGGCATGTCGTGGCGTGCAGCCCGATCCCATCATAAATCAATAAAGCCTGTTGTGGTGTGCATCCTGATCCGATAAATATCACTCACAATTAGGCCCCGACCTCAGTTAGTCATCAATTTCTCTAGTCTCACGGGCTCACAAATCTCATGTCAGTCAATCCAAACAATGATACATGATGTAACAATAAATGATAAGAGAGACTGAGATATGATATGCATATGATGAATGTGACTGAGTACATGAATGTAATTTAAGCAAATAACTCAATAGCAGAAATGACCTCAGTGGGTCCCAATAGGATAAACATATACCCTAAACATGGTTTCTAACTTGAATCATAGTTCAATTACTCTAGCATGTACAAATTTCATGGATAGAAATAAGATTAGGTAACTACACAGTACCACAGAATCAACCGAGTCATAATTCACACAGTGCACGCCCACACACCTGTCACCTACCATGTGCGTTACCTCAACACCAAACACATAACACTTATATTCATGTGTTCATACCCTCAGCACCAAGTTTAGAAATGTTACATACCTAGAACAAGCCGAATCCAATACCGAGCAAGCCAAACAATACTCTAGAAACGCCATCCTGCACGTACCGATCTATGAATGGCTCAAACTGTCCAAAAGTAACTCAAGAACGTCAAATAATGCCAAAGGAAACAAACCCAATTGATAAAGGTGAAATCTTTAATCAAAATCCCAAAGTCAACTATAAATTCAAACTCGGGCACGTACCTCGAAACCCAACAAAACTAGCAAAATCTGGCAACCCATTCAATTATGAGTCCAATGATACTAGTTTTACTCAAATCCGACTTCGAATCGATGTTCAAAACTGAAAAATTCAGTTTATGATATTTTTGGACAAAACCCCCAAATTTCTCTATGAAATGCATAATCCAAATGCCAAAAATGAAGATAGGTTCATGAAATATAAACAAAATCGAGTACAGAACACTTACCCCAATCCATGTGGTGAAAATCACCTCAAAGATCGTCTTAATCCAAGCTCCACAGCTCCAAATATGTAAAAATGGTCAAAACCCCCGAAAATCGAGTAATTATAATCACTGGACGAATTAATGAATCACGATCACGGAAATACCATCGCGATCGCAGAGGAGAACTCACCAACTCCCTCCTCCTAGTCTCAGCTCTGCATGATCGCGGTACCCCATATGCAAACAATAACCAATATAGCCCTACACAAACGCGTTCCTGAAGATGCGAATGGGAATAAGAAAATTACTGAGCTCCAGAATCCCTCTATGCGATCACATCACCATTGATGCATTAGACACCAGAGCAACTTGTAATGAAAATATGATAAAAATGGTCCAAAATCAATTCGAAACACGCCCGAGCCCCTTGGAACCTCGTCCAAACATGCCAACAAGTCCCATAACATAACACGGACCAACTCGAGACCTCAAATCACTCGTACAAACATCAAAACAATGAATCACGCCTTAAATCGAACTTATTGAACTTTGAATCTTTCAACTTTAAAAACTCGTGTCGAACCTTATCAAATCAACTCGAAATGAACTCAAATTTTGCACACAAGTACCAAATGACATAACGAAGCTATTCCAATTTTTGAAACCACAATCCAGATCCGATAGTATCAAAGTCAACTCCCGATCAAACTTGTGAACATTCCAAACCTTCAAATTACCAACTTTCACCAATTTGTGCTGAAACCTTCTGGAAATATCCAAATACAAATCCGGGCATATGCCCAAGTCCAAAATCACCACCCGGACCTAAAGGAACCATCAAAACTCCAATCCGAGTTCAAATACGTAAAAGGCAAACTTGGTCAACTCTTCCAACTTAAGCCTTCCTAGTTGAGAATCATTCTTCCAAATCAATTCCGAATCACCTAAAAACCAAAATCGACAATGCACACAAGTCATAATACATCGTATGAAGCAACTTAAGATTTCAAACGGCTGAACAGAATACAAATTCTCAAAACTATCGTTCAGGTCGTAATATTTCAGATGATCTGGTAAGTGTGAGGAGAGCTTTGAAAAGCTCAAGACTGCTTAGGCTATGGCTCCATTTTTGGTATTGCCTTCAGGATCGGGTGATGCTTTGCATGTTGGTCTTAGTTGTGTGTTGATGAAGGAAGATAGGGTGTAGTATAGCAGAGTTGAAGTGGGAGCGTATTATTATTGATTTTCTGGTATGGTTGCCATATACTTTGAGGATATTTGATGCTATTTTGGTCATTATGGATAGATTGACCAAGTCAGAGCATTTTATTTCGATTATGCCTTCCCACACTTCATACGACTTGATAAACTGCGTATGATATGCGGAGCAAATATCCTCATCTTTTTGGTATTCCAAGTATGATTCTAAACCTATTCAAGGATAAATGTGTCACGCCCCAAACATGGGGAGGCGAGACTGGAACTCGGTGCCTCACTTGACCGAGCATACCACCTTGAGACTGAGGGACTTTGAACATACAATGTGATACTTTGGCCGCAGGGCCATATAGTACGATAATTTGTGAAATGCAATAGAAAACTGAATGGAGACTAGCTCCAACTGAACATCAGTATAAATCTGGGGCGGCAAGTCAGTCATAACTACTACAGCTGACAAACTAAAAACAATGTACATACAAGGCCTACAAGGCCAATGTACTGCACTGACTGACAAGATATGCCTACAAGCCTCTACTTATGGCTATGCCGTGGTCTGAACAAGGACCTGACCTACCCATGTAATACACACACACACACATATATATATATATATCAAGCTTTCGGTTCCCTTGGTATCAGAGCCATAGGGGTGAAATAAGGATTATTATTATTGTTTTTAACTTGCTTTTATCTGGTATTGATAGATCAAGCTTAGATCTATAAATATATGACTTCTTTTATATATTTTTCTTAGATCTTATACTTATTTAAGAAGATCTATTAAGGTTGGCACTGTGATCCTTCCAGATCTGCACTGTAAGCAGTTTTTCCTGAGATAAGTAGATATGATAATTCTCAGTTGGCTTGCAGATGGTTATTTATAACCTTTGAGTCATCTTAAAGAACAACTTCTTAAGAAATAATTAGATTTAATTATTATATATATGAGAACACATGTATCCATAGAATTGATATTTAGATCTAACTTTTCTACATAATATTGAGTTAAGAACTTGAATATTATCCTTGTGGAACCTAATGGTCTCTTGAACTAAGAACATGAAGCATTAAAGTTATCATTGTTATTTTTGTTGTAATTACTTGCAGATATAAGCCATGGATTTCTTCCACCCTTTCTCCTCCCCTTCTAAAAATTCCTTCTCTTCTCTAACTTCTTCATCTTCCTCCTCATCATCCTTCTCCAATCCCAAACTCAAAGAAGAAATTAGCTTTTCTGATTTGCAGCAATCAATTGATAACTGGAAGATCTCTAAATATCCACAGTCCACAATTTACAAGTCTTCACGATGGCCCTTTAACAGTGGTTACCAGATTTCTACCATTCCTCTTGAATCAGATCATGAGAAAATCAAAATTTTAAACTCCAAGTCTATAGAAAAATATAGGCGAAAATACAATTATCTCCATTCTGGTTTAGTATAGATTGCAGCTAGACCTATGTCCAGGGAAGGTATAGACATGTCTCTACTCCTCTATCTTAGAGATTCTAGATTTTTAGACATCAATGATTCCCTCCTAGGAATGATAGAAACCAACCTTTGTAGCAGTCCAATTTACTTTGATTATTTTCGTCATTTTACAGTGTCTCTTAGAGATAGAAATATCTTAGATTCTTTAACTCTTAATGTTAAAATAACGAATTATAAAACCAAAACTGGATCCTTACCAGTAGAAATTATTTATAGAATACAGTTTAAAGCCATGAGTTCAGCCTTTAATAGTGGAGCCATGAAAACCCTTCATAAAGGTGAAACTGTTCTCTTCAAAACAAATCTACAAAGATCTCATATGTCAATATGAAAACCCATTTCTTGGAGCCAAATTTCTCTACCATAACACTTATTACTATGAGATGCTACTCAGGCTGAGAAGCCCGAAAATACTACGGTCTCTCAGATCCAACAATATTCTAGCGGATCTGTAGCTATTTCCTTCCAAAGGTCCCTTAGTCAAAGAGTCTCTGTCTCTTCCTCATCTGCACGGTCCGAAATTCAGTTTGGTAGATATTCAATATCTTCCTTTCCTTCTAGGATCGAAACTGTTAATTTTGACTCTATGATCCCACAAGCCAAATATTCTGTAGAATCAACCCCTCCAACAGAAGTTAATTATGAACAACCTCAATCTTCCACTTACTCAACTTTAGGTGCTGAATTAGATGTTTTGGAAAAAGATTTTCAAATTGATAAAGAAAAACTTCGAGCAAATTTAAATTCAGAAGAAAATATTTTAAAAAGAACTTGGTTTTTCCAAATTTTTCAAGGACACGAAAGAAACAATCTCCAAAGTATTTACTATGAGTCTTTATACTTCATAAAAGAATAAATTAATTTCTTTGAATGGTTTGAAGCTTATGCTGAATATCACCAATTAGATTTTCCTTTTTCTAAATCAGTTAACATTTCAAAAGTTTGGAAAACCTCGTCTAGAGAGGAAGTCATCTCTCAACTTCCTCCAGTACAAGGATTTTGCAATAAGTTATGCAAATATTTCAGTAGTGCCTAATCCTTTCAAATTAAAATACGAAAATGAAGCTATTACACGCAAAGATATTAAAAATATTTTTGAACAAAATAATTATACAAACAAATATTTACAATCTCTCGGTGAATATTTAATTACAAAATCACCTTCAACATCTACTAGTTATAAGACATCAGAAACATCCACTCCTTCAATCCCCTTTATGCAAAATAATTATAATTCCAATAATATCTGTTAGTGGAACATAGATAGTTGTTCTGAATACAAAATATTGGTCAACTTATAGCATATGACTATGGTAGCTACTGCATACTGAACTTCTCATAACTGTTCTGATCAGCTTACTACCCATGTCTTAGTAGCAGGTTTTACAGGTCAACTTAAAGGATGGTGGGATACCAATCTTAATTAAGAATATAAGAACAAAATCCTCTTAGGTGTACGAGTTGATTCAACAGGAGAACAAATCCTTAAGGATGGCCATACTATTCCTGATTCAACCAACACCCTGATTTATACCATTATCAAAACATTCATAAGTAGTCTAGGTAGCTTTAGAGGAAGATCTTCTGAGATGCTTAACAACCTTAAGTGTAAAACCCTTTCTGATTTTAGATGGTATAAAAAATCTTTTCTTACCCGAATCTACGAATAACCAGATGGAAATCTCCCATATTGGAAAGAAAAATTCCTAGATGGCCTACCTAAGTCTTTTAGGGATTTAGTTAAAGAATAACTCCAAATTTAGTATTTTGGTGATGTTATTCCTTACGAACAAATCACTTATGACCAACTTACCAGTCTCATTCAATATGTTGCTCTCAAAATTTGTCGACATAATAAGATATTGAGACAATCAGCCAAAGATAGAACACAGACTCTCCGATATCTAGGTAGGTTCTGTGAACAATTTAGTTTACCACCTTGTAGTAAAGAGCCTCATAAGAGATGAACAACCAAAGATATGGAGATTACGGAATATAGGTCTTCTGCACCCAAGTTTAGGAAAACCAAACCATTTCCTTCTAAATCCAAAATCTTTCCTAGTAAACATAAATCAACAAACTTCCAATTCTCGCAAATGTTTCAAGTGCAACAAACCAAGTTATATAGCTAAATACTTCAAGTTGTCTAACAAATTAGAAATCTTGATTTAGATGAGTCTGTTCTTAACCAGATCGAACAATTTTTATTAGAAGATAGTGATACTTCTGATGTTGTTGATGATGAACTTGAACATCAATTTAACCCACTCGAAGATGATGACACAAAGTGATCTTCATTCCAGTCTAGTCAAGAGGAACATGCAATTAATGTTCTCTCAAAAGAACAAGATCATTTTATTGAAATAATAAGCAATCTCCAAGACTCTGAGCAAAAGAAGTATTATCTCGAGAAATTCAAACAAACTACAGATAAGCCTTATACATCTTCCTCTAGTATCTTTTCCAATCATCCTCAAGTTGAAAATACCTACAATATTACTGATATCCGCAGTAGATTCCCTTCCCAAAAGCCTAAGGTAGTAAGTATCCAAGTTCTCCAAACTGAGATATCATTCCTTAGGGAAGAAATTCGGGATATTAAGGCTAGACAAGAATTAGACCGTCTTGTTCTCTAACTGCTCTCTATCAAACCTGAAGAGCCCAAAGTAACTGAAACTAAACCAGTTGGACAAGAAGTTTTTGTCAACCACATCTCCAGAATATCTATAAGAAAATGGCATATGAGAGTCATCCTAATTGTCAATAAGTCCTTTAACTTGGATATCATTGCCTTATTTGATTGAGGTGCAGATCTCAACTGCATACAAGAAGGGCTCATTCCAATGAAATTCTTTGAAAAACACAAAGAAGGTCTTAGAGATGCTAACAGCGGGAAACTAGAATTAGATTCAAACTCTCAAATGTTGAAGTTAGAACCTCCCAACAAAATTCACCTTTGTCATCCTCAAGTTCCTTCCTAAAAGACCTTACTAATCCAGCTATATTAGATATTCACTTCATCGAGGAGCTCATACCTTTTATGATAACAAAACAAGGAATTCTAATCAAACGTATAGGAGGTAGAACCTTTCTTCCTTTTGATAGACCTCCAATTGCAAAGTTCTTGTCTACCATAAAAAGTAAAGAAGCACAGATCAATTTTCTCAAAGAAGAAATAGCGTCCCAAAGATTACAGCTTCGAGAATCTTCTCTCCAATCCAAGATAAAAACTTTAGAAACCAAAATCCAAGAAGAACTTTGTGCTGATTTACCTACAGCCTTTTGGAATAGCAAGAAACACATTGTTAGGCTCCTTTACGGACCCGACTTTGATAAAACAACCATCCTCACAAGATCTCGTCATATCCAGATGAATCATGAGATAACCATTCATTATCAAAAGGAAATCGATGATCTTCTTAAAACCCGCATCATCTCTCCAAGCAAATCCCCTTAGCGTTCTGCTGCCTTTTACGTCAATAAAAACTATGAAATTGAACGAGCTAACCCTCGATTAGTCATAAATTATAAAACTTTGAACAAAGCACTTAACTAGATTAGATACCCTATTCCAAACAAAAAGAATTTACTTCAAAGGCTTTATACTGCAACTATGTTTTTAAAATTTGATTTAAAATCAGGATTTTGTCAAATTCAAACAGATCCCAAGGAACAGTATAAAACTGCTTTTACGGTACTATTTGGATAATATGAATGGAATATAATTCCATTTAGTTTAAAAAATGCTCCTTCCGAATGTCAAAGGATAATGAATGATATTTTAAAGCCTTTTTCAAAATTTATATATTGACGATGTTTTAGTATTTTCTACTATCATTGATCAAAATTTTAAACATCTAAAGGTAATGTTATAAAAGAAAATAGATTAGTTTTATCAAAAATTAAATATAATATTTTTCAAATCAACATCCGATTTCTAGGTCACAATATCCAGCAGGGAACTATTGTCCCTATTCAGAGATCCATACAATTTGTTGAAAAACTTCCTGACCAAATTTTAGATAAAACCCAACTTCAAAGACTTTTAGGATGTGTTAATTATATATCATATTTCATTCCAAGCCTTAACAATTTGCTTAAACCTTTCCACGATAGGTTGAAAAATTCTTCACCTTCGTGGACTTCAGTCCACACCAACATTATCAAAGAAATTAAATTGAAAGTCAAAGACCTTCCTTGCTTTTCTCTCCCTGATCCTTCTGCATTCAAAATAGTTGAAACTGATGCATCAGACATTGGTTATGGTGACATTTTAAAGAAAGAAAAATGGTAAGGAACATATTGTTGCATTTGCATCAAAATATTATAATAATTCTCAACAAAATTATCCTATAATTAAAAAAAGAAATTTTAGCAATTATTTTATGTATTTCTAAATTTCAAGTTGATTTACTAAATCAAAAGTTGTTGTTAAGAATTGCTTGTGAGGCTGCAAAATTTGTTTT
Organism: Nicotiana otophora; assembly: GCA_000715115.1. Lineage (NCBI taxonomy): Eukaryota > Viridiplantae > Streptophyta > Magnoliopsida > Solanales > Solanaceae > Nicotiana > Nicotiana otophora. The sequence continues at coordinate 254,725 of AWOL01S0003134.1, read as the reverse complement.
ACAAAATGATGTACAAAATCTTACTTCTAAACATATATTTGCTAGATGACAACCTATTTTATCTATTTTTGATTTTGGTATAGAATAAATCAGTGAGAGCTCAAACTGTATTCCATATTTTCTTACCCGAGAATTCTTGCAGAGAAGATACAATGCCTAGGAAAAAAAAAGCAGAACTTTTAGATCCTCCAATACCTGCTTCCTCTACCGGAGGGAAATATTATTGAAGCAATACCCAAACAGCCTGCTACAGATGTTATATCCAAACAACAAACTATTTCAGTTGCTTCCAAGTAACTCTCCAAATATGCAGCTAGACCAAGCCAGACCAAATACAACAAGCCATCAAACTACGCCATTAGCAGAGTCCCCCAAGTTCATCTAATATACAGTTCAAGGATCATTCCAATTTTCAGTCCAAAAAAATGGGCAGACCTAGTTGAGGAAAAAGAATCTCAACAAGCTCAAACTCAACTAGCCAAGACCATGTCTTCTCCTTGGACAGAAGAAGAATTCGTGCAATGGAGCCAACTCATGGGAATCAAAGATCAAATGACCATGCCTGACCTATTTAAAAAATAACCGAGAGATCAGTACCAATTGTATAAAAATTATTATTACATCCCGTACTTTTCTACACTGGATTTGTCATAATATAATTGACATAAGTTCGATGACAAGACTATATTTGAGGTTATAAGTGCTTATGATATTTATGTCAAGTGATAAGTAAGTGTTGTGAATGTCATAGGGTAAATAAATCGAAAAAAGCGAGTTTCGTTGATGTTTGATAATTTCGGATAAAATACAGTCCAAGCTATAATACCCCGTATTAATGAACTAGTTCCATACAGGGTACCACACAAATATGATAGTAAGGTATATGAAATATTTTAGTATTTAAGTGAATCGAGACCTAGATATTATTGTGTGAATAATTGATTAAATGTTGGCATAAAGTCATGGAATATGGAATTAGTTATAAGTGGATAAGTGTCGTTTGTATGAATCCACATGGAATCATGAGGATAAGGGAGGATCATGACTAATCAACTTTATAAGGATTAAGGTGGCAGCAAGTAGGGAATTCAAAATTGACTAGGCAAGTCTTGAAGCTAGGTGGCAAGATTAGGGAGTTTTGGTGGCTTAGTCATCAAATTATTGGGATGGATAAGTAATTAAAATGTATGGAAAGGCTTGAATTGATAAACCTCCTAACGTGGCAACCAAGGAAATCCTAATAAATGACTCTTAAGTCATAGAGCAGGATAGCACATTTAGAAAATTGGTGAATAAGTTAGGTGGGAACCTCCCCCCCCCCCCCCCCCC
>AWOL01S0003134.1:154842-251280 GCA_000715115.1 Nicotiana otophora | reverse complement strand
CGTGAAAACAAGTGAAAATGGCTCAAACATCCAAATGGTGACTCTTTGGTTTCTAGAATTAGGTGGCATTTTAGGTGAAATTGTGGGCTTCCACATGGCATGAAGTTGGCCATGGGTGGCACCAATGTGCACATGAGTCATAGCACTTGGTGTGCCTTGTTTACACATGACAATGCAAGCCTTTAAGCCTTCATATTATACCTCTTTTGCAATTCAGATGTAGAAAGAAGGTTGAAATCTTTCCTTCTATTATTAGGGAGTATTTTACTTTAGAAACATAGCAAAAACATACATCCATGATACTCCATATGTCCAGAAATATGAAATATGCCATGATCATAAGAAGTGCTTAGTTCTTGTTCAAAGATTTAAAGAGCAAAAATTGTTCTTGGAAAGCTCAAGTGAATGTAGTTGATAATTTCATCAAGTAAGGTATGTTAAGGCTATCCCTTCTTTCATTTTGGCATGATCCATATGATACAAACGAAACGAGCAAACACACAACTTTCATAAATAACTCTATTTATAGATGTACTAGGTGTGCCTATGTTCTTGATTGCCCATGTGTACTACTATCATATCGTATGTTCATGGGTCTAATGATATTTCAAGAGATCGTATTGACTTACTTCATTATGCATTGCCTTCATTTATACATATGCATTTACCCATGACTAGATGGCGTTATATATACGTATATTATATGTATATAGGGTATGGAAAAAGGTTTCGTCGTTATATATGCACCACCACCTGATCAGCTGGTATACGTTGATGATTTTGCCCACAATGGCAGAGATGATATGATGGGATGTCCTCGGAGGCTTGATGATGTTATGTACGCATAGACCTATATATTATATGATATTTATACACATATACATAACATTATAAATATTTCATGATTTATAAAGCTATCCTGACTTACAGGTTGAGTCCTCTATTTCATGTTTCTTTCATGTCCTTTATACACTGATTTACATGCCTTACATACTCGGTACATTATTCGTACTGGCGTCCTTTTATTGTGGACGCTTCATTCATGCTTGCAGGTATAGATAATTAGTTTGATGAGCCCTCAAAGTAGATGAGGTTAGCATTCAGCGAAGGATTGGTAAGACTCCACTTTATTCGGAGTGCAACCGAGTCTATAAGTCATCGTGTCAGAGTCTTGCTATAAACTTATGGGTAGGCCGGGTCCCTGTCCCGACCATGTTTTGATTTTAAATACTCTTAGAGGCTTTGTAGATACAGGTTCATTATGTACAGTAAATTTTAACCTTCTTTTATTTCCAGATTATGCCATAGATCTAAGTCATAAGAAGTCAGTATGAAGCTTCCACCGAATTTTGTATGCACCAGAGGTGCAGGTATCATAGTAGAGCTTTAAGGCGTGGATGTAATTTCCACCTATGTAGAAGGGAGGTTATGAAAGTGAACGAAGATATGATGTTAGATTGAAAGGTACGTAAGGTAAAGGTGAAGAAGATATGAGATACTCAGGTACAAAAGGTTGTGAATAGTCCAGACTTTAGATAAAGGTTGGGTTTTAGATTAGTTTACAGAGGAGACCCTAGCAAATATTTTGTAAATCTCTAAGAGTTAACATTCGAGGACAAATATTTCTAAAGGGGGGAAGGATGTTACATAGATAATTGACATAAGTTCAATGACAAAATTATTTTTGAGGTTATAAGTGCTTATGATATTTATATCAAGTGATAAGTAAGTGTTGTGAAGGTCATAGGGTAAACAAATCAAAGAAAGCGAGTTTCGTTGATGTTTGATATTTTAGGATAAAATACGGTCCAAACTATAATACTCTATATTTATGAACTAGTGCCATACAAGGTACCACACGATCATAATATTAAGTTATATGAAATATATTAGTATTTAAGTGAATCGAGACTTAGAAATTATTGTGTGAATGATTGGTTAAATGTTGGTATAAAGTCATGAAATATGGAATTAGTTATAAGTTGATAAGTATCATTTGTATGAATACACGTGGAGTCGCGAGAATAAGAGGGGCTCATGACTAATCAACTTTATAAGGATTAAGGTGGCAGCAAGTAGGGAATTCAAAATTGACTTGGCAAGTCTTGGAGCTAGGTGGCAAGATTAGGGAGTTTTGGTGGCTTAGTCATCAAATTATTTGGATGGATAAGTAATTAAAATGTATGGAAAGACTTGAATTGATAAGCCTCCTAACGTGGTAACCAAGGAAATCCCAATAAATGACTCTTAAGTCATAAAGAAAGATNCCAAGGAAAGCCAAATAAATGACTCTTAAGTGAAAGAGCAAGATGGCACATCTAGGAAATTTGTGGATAAGTTAGGTGGGAACATCACCCCCCACGTGGCAACAAGTGAAAATGACTCAAACATCCAAATGGTGACTCTTTGGTTTATGGATTTAGGTGGCATTTTTGGGTAAATTGTGGGCTTCCGCATGGCATGAAGTTGGCCAAGGGTGGCACCAATGTGCACATGAGTCATAGCACTTGTTGTGCCTTGTTTACACGTGACAATGCAAGCCTTTAAGCCTTCATATTATACTTCTTTTGCCATTACGATGTAGAAAGAAGGTTGAAATCTTTCCTTCTATTATTAGGGAGTCAATTACTTTAGAAACATAGCAAAAACATACATCCATGATACTCCATATGTCCAGCAACATGAAATATGCCATGATCATAAGAAGTGATTAGTTCTTGTTCAAAGATTTAAAGGAGCAAAAATTGTTCTTGGAAAGCTCAAGTGAAAGTAGTTGATAATTTCATCAAGTAAGGTATGTTAAGATCCATCCCTTCTTTCCTTTTGGCATAATCCATATGATACAAACGAAATAAGCAAACGCACAACTTTCGTAAATGACTCTATTCATAGACGTACTAGGTGTGCCTTTGTTCTTGATTCCCCATGTGTCCTACTATCATATCGTATGTTCATGGGTCTCATGATATTTTAAGAGATCGTATTGACTTACTTCATTATGCATTACATTTATTTATATATATGCATTTACCCATGACCATATGATGTTATATACATATATATTATATGTATATGGGGTATGAAAAAAGGTTACCACGTTATATACGCACCACCACCTGATCAGCTGGTATACATTGATGATTTTGCCCACATTGGCCGGGATGATATGATGGGATGCCCTCAGAGACTTGATGATGTTATGTACACATAGACCTATGCATTATATGACATTTATATACATATGCATGACATTATAAATATTTCATGATTTACAAAGCTATCCAAACTTACAGGTTGAGTCTTTTATTCCATGTTTCTTTCATGTCCTTTATACATTGATTTACATGCCTTACATACTCGGTACATTATTCGTAGTGACAACCTTTTGTTTTGGACACTGCAATCATGCTTGCAGGTATAGATAATCAGTTTGATGAGCCCTCATAGTAGATGAAGTTAGCATTCAACGAAGGATGTCAGAGTTTTGCTATAGACTTATGGGTAAGCCGGGTCCTTGTCCCGACCATGTTTTGATGTCAAATACTCTTAGAGGCTTTGTTGACACAGGTTCATCATGTACGGTATGTCAGAGGCCTTGATGGCCCATATGTATTCATGTTTTAAGAACAATGGTTCATTGATACAACGTTTCCCACTTATAGTTGTACATTACGAGTTGTGGCCATGTTGGCCCATGATGGTTATAGAAAGAATGGGTTTAGCCAACTCGACCTATGCATGTTCTAGTTTTGTTCGAACGATCATGAGTTACAGAGTGGTTTGCCTGTGCCAGTAAGGCACCAGGTGCCAGCCACGCCCCCTAGGTTTGGGGCGTGACAAATATGGCGGCATAAAGCCATGCATCTTCTTCCAACCACGTGGCGACCCAAAGCCACATGGCCTCCTCACATCCTGTGGTTGATAGAAGCACCATACAAAATCTATTGGAGGCTAAAAGACCCATTGCAAGTATTGGATGTCTATCTAACATCCCAAAAACCACAACCAATCAATCACTTTATTCACCAGTACTACAACCTATGTTTTCAAGCAAAGGCTCCTCCTCTGAGGAACCCACTTATATTAAAAATGAAAGTTCCTACCCACTTATTCAAATTGAACCATAATTTTAGCATTCCAACTCCCAAGAGGTAGCTAAGAAAATACATAACCCTTCAGCCAATTTCATATAAAACACTTACAAACATACCCAAAAATACTATGAGTTCATTCTCACAGATACCAGATCCTTCTTGTTTAAACCTCACAAAAAATGGGGAACGCATCCAACCAAATACAAAAGATATTCTCAGCCTTTTGATCCCTAATTATACAATTATTATGACTATCAAGCAGCGTGGATGAATGCTTTCACATTCCAAAAACAACTTGAAAAGAATTCATGGTTTATCCTCTGGAGTAAACAATTAGCCTCTGAATTCCTTCAGTGGTTTATACATCAGTGGTGGCGTGCTTATGGTCATAAGGCTGAAATCCTACCTTCGCCAGTAAACGAAGGATATGATTATTTTTGCCACAGGTTTTCTAGTGAGCAACAAATACCCTCAAATTTCCTTACAGATTTCATATCCCGTGGATATACTCCCAAAAGTTTTCCTTCCACAAGCCAGAAGGACATAAAGGACTACTGTGGTTAGCCCTACAAGGCCACTGCAAGTGGTATAAAATGTGGGATTCATCCGAAGCCTATGTGCCAATAGTAGACACGTGGTTTTTGTCTCATCTAAAGTTCTAGCTATAACAGATGCTGCCAAAATTTTATTTTTACAACAAAAATCAATTGCAGCTACACAACTAGCCGATTCCAGTAGCAGGCTTGATTTTATTTAGCAAATGGAGAAAATTCTTGATTCCCTCAAGACACAAATTCCAGGTCAACAAAATTAAGCATCTTCGTCTGAAAAATTATCATAAAAAGAAAAAGAAGACCCTGATTTAATGTTCTGAGAAATTAATCAGAAATTACATCAGCGTGACAACACAATGACATCATGACTAACATCATCCTCTAGTTTTTGGCTATAAATTGCCCCTTTACTTGTAAAGCACCCTACATTACACTACCACGTAAGAATGAATTCTCCTCCTCTCTCTAGAATTATCTCTACATTACACTACCGCAGCCTCATACGGAGCCATCTGAATGCTCGATTGGTTGTTGTTGTTGTAGAAAAACTCGGCAAGCGAAAGAAACTGATCTCAAGAACCCCCAAAGTCAATGACACAAGCACGTCCTCAAATATCTGAATAGTGCACTCGGACTGTCCGTCCGTCTGAGGGTGGAATGTTATACTCAATTCAACCCGTGTGCCCAACTCTCGCTGCACTGCTCTCCAAAACTACGATGTAAACTGCGTGCCCCAGTCTGAAATGATGGACATCGGGATACCATGAAGGCGAACAACCTCGCGGATATAGATCTCAACCAACCTCTCTGAAGAATAAGTAATCCTAACAGGAATGAAATGCGCGGACCTGGTCAACCGATCCTCAATCATCCAAATAGCATCAAACTTCCTCTAAGTCCGATGGAGCCCAACTACAAAGTTCATGGTGATATGCTCCCATTTCCACTCTGGATCTCAAGCCTCTGAAGCAATCCTCCCAGTCTCTGTTGCTCGTACTTCACCTGCTGGTAATCTAGGCACTGAGCTACAAACCCCACTATGTCTTTGTTCATCCTTCTCCACCAATAGTGCTTCCTCAAGTCCCGATATATCTTTGCAACACCAGATAAATGGAATACCGCGAATTGTGGGCCTCCTCAAGAATCAACTCACGTAGCCCATCTATATTGGATACACAAATCTGACCCTGCATCCGCAACACCGCATCATCTCCAATAGTAACATACTTAGCATCACCGTGCCGTACTGTATCCTTAAGAACAAGCAAATGAGGATAATAATACTGAGGCTCTCTGATGCGATCATATAAAGAAGACCAAGAAACCACACAAGCTAGAACCCGACTAGGCTCCGAAATATCTAATCTCACAAACTGATTGGCCAAGGCCTGAACATCTGATGCAAGCTATCTCTCATCAGCAGGAATAAATACAAGGCTACCCATACTCACCGTTTTTCTGATCATGGTATTGGCCACCATATTGGCCTTCCCTGGATGATACAAAATGGTCATATCATAGTCCTTTAGCAGCTCCAATTACTGTGGTTTGATGATGAGGAGCACTATCTCATTCCGGGATGGGAATTGGCACAAGATTATTTCAAAATGTGGAGAAACAATATGGTTAAAGGTTAAGGTAACGAGTTATTTTCAATATTCTGTTGGCTTCAAATTACATAATTTATTATTGTAGTTAAAATCAATATAATGTTACATATATATATGTTCAGGATAAGTTTGAAGTTCTTGGCAGTGTGCGAGAGCATGTGTTTCAAGCATTTGTCATCAGTACTATGCAAAGGCTTTTTAGAGCATGGTAAGCTTGATTGAGCAGTCACTACTCTCGCCACATTGCTGATGGAAATATATTATCTTATCGACCTGAAGATGTAGAGCTCGAGGATTGGAAATACCTAGTAGAGTATTTTGGAAGGTCTGAATTTAAGGTAATTTAATAATAGTGTTTGGTTTACTACTCTTTGAATAATGGTTTCATAATCTGTTAACTTAGTGCAGGTTGTAAGTGAGAGAAATAGAAAGAATAGTGAAAAGCATATAACTAAGCATGCTTGTGGTACAAGGTCTTTTGCAGAAGTAGAGGTATCGACGATAAATATATATTTATTATCATGCTATCATGCATACTTCTTGTTACCTGTCTATTCATTTATTTGATTATTTATGTTTCCTATTGAACTATATTGTAGAAACATCCTGCCACTGGAGAAAAAGAAAGACCAGATCGAGTCTGGGAGATCCAACATACACGTAAAGATGATAATGGAGAAATTGTGTAGGTGGATCCACAATCCCAACAAATTCATGTAACATTCTTAAATCACTACATTCTTATCTTTTTATATTTTTTTTATACTGTAAATGACTATGCTTAATTGCAGGGCCACCTAAAGGAACTAGTGGCTCAACAATAATCTGAAGAGAACGAGCATCCCATGACTAGAGATGAGATTTTATCCTCCGTTCTCGGTGAGAGAATAGGCTATGTTCGTAGTAAAGGGTACGGAAAGAAGCCTCCAAAAAAGAGTCACATTGAAGCAGCAAACTTAGAGGGTAGTGTGTCTTCTGCTATGGCAACTGTGCGTCAAGAAATGCAAGAAGAAATGCAAGCTGAGATGAGTCGAAAGTTGCAAGAAGAACGTGAACAAATGGCAGCCGAATTAAAAAGTAACATGGAACAAGAGTTGCAAAGGAAGTTGGAAGAGAAACTTGAGCACGTGAATGTGGAAGTAGACAACCGGATCAGTGTAGAAGTAGCCAAGAGGATTCAAGAACAACTGGCTTCTATCATGACTGGAATGCAACATGCGATCTACTCTTAATGTTTATGTACTCTTCCTTCCTTCTCGACTATTCTTCTTCTTTTTTTCTTGAATTTTGGTTCCTTCTTGGCAATTCTTCTCTTCATATCTTTTGTGAGGCACATAATGTGTTTGATAAAATACTTTCTTTTATGAGGCACATAATGTGTTTGTTAAAATACCTGGGAGAGATCTTGGTTTATATTCTAATACAACTATAAAAATGCTAGCCTATTTTATGATATTATTGGGCAGAAGTGTCTATTTTATGAGAAATTTTGGTTTGTTTCTGATGTTATTTTGCAGAAGTTCATATCAATCTGAAGTTCATATTGTAGCTAAGTTTTGTAGCTGAAATTTTCCTACCGTTGGATAGTTGTTCACATTATCACATTTATCTACTATATCTCTAGTTTCCAAGTAATCTAATTTTGCTTCAATCCTCATACAATTTCAGTGTATTTAGTTCACTATAAAATGTCAACCAACACATACGTACAAACCACAAATTAAACAAAATGAGTAAAAAATTATCATTTGTTATAGCTATCTTTTTGGCAATTTATTCATCAGCGGAGGGTCGTACTGCCTATCCACCTCGTTCACCTTGTAAATGTATTGGCAATGATTGTGCCGGAACTGGTTTATTTCCTAAAGGCTCTAAATTTGTGTGGCCTGAGTTAGTTGGAATCAAAGAAAAGGATATTGTGAACAAAGTTTTAAGTAGCAATTCAGTTGTTACACCAGTTGTTGTTTACATTAATCAAGTGACAAACATAACTGATGATTGTTGCAATAGAGTTTGGATCCTTGTTGATCAACCAGGTGGTAATGGTCAGGTTGAAAATATTCCTATAGTTGGATAGTTGTAGATTAAGATTTAAAGACAGTGTTTTATAAGCCCTTTTGGATATGAACATAGTGACTTTTTTGGATAAGTAAAAGATAAATTGACTTTTCTTATAGTAAGAGGTATTTATTTAAGTACTTAGTGATTTTTAATCATACTAAGAACTGTTATATTGGCAGAAAGATAATATCTATAATTTTTATGTAGTACTCTCTTGAAAATGTTTAGTTATTGTTGGTATTACTTTCTACACCAAAGTTTTTGCATATAGCTTTTGCAGTTCGATGTAGTACCCTTGTGCAAATGTTTAGTTATTGGATTGATGGCATTTCTGTGAAATTTTTCAGTCTTGGTATCATACTGATTTATCAATGCTTTGAAGTAAAATTAAGCTTGGTTGTTGTCTTAGAAATAAATTATCAATGCTTTGCGCAAGGATTTTCTGTTTATTATGAGACTCTCGAGCTTAAGTCGCTTCTTCGGCCTAATGTTCTTATATGTATCCTTTTTCACCTTGATGTTATCTTCAAGCTCTAACAATGTGATCTTGTATTTTTTTTCTTTAATAATAGGGATAAGGTTCTTAAACAATGGTGACAATGAAGGAGGAGCTTGAAGCTAAGGCACTCAATGTTTTGCTTTTTGGTTATATGTAAATGCGTACAATGACAATGAAGTATTACGTAGTATATATGCGAAGGATCTTGAAGCTAAGGCACTCAATATTTTACTTTTTGGTTATATGTATATACGTACAATGACAATGAAGTATTACATAGTGTATATGCGGAGGAGCTTGAAGCTAAGGCACTCAATATTTTGCTTTTTGGTTATATGTATATGCGTACAATGACAATAAAGTATTGCATAGTATATATGTAACTGAACTTTTAGTAATGGAAGTATTTAGTATTTGGTTTAGGAAATTCTTTTGGTGTTTATTAAATACTATTGCATGATCTTAAGCTTATATATTAATATTAATATATAAGTTTCAGTTGCTAGAGTAATATTAATATTAATACTAGAGTAAACTATAGTATTCAGTTGCTACTAGAGTAATATTAATCGCGAGTTTCAGTTGATACTAAAAATCACTATTCTGTAGTGATATAGAGTTGCCACTGATACCGTCGCCACTAAAAATCACTATTCAGTAGCGTTATTAGAGTTGCCATTGATGGCTAATCATTTTTGTGGCAACTAAGTCGCCACTGAATGTCACTCTACAGTAGCGCTATTAGAGTTGCCACTAATGACAAATGATTTTTGTGGCAACTAAGTCGCCACTAAATGTGACTCTTCAGTAGCGGTATTAGAGTTGCCACAAATGGCTAATCATTTTTGTGGCAACTAAGTCGCTACTAAATGTCACTCTACAGTAACGCTATAAGAGTTGCCACTGATGATTAATTATTTTTGTGGCGACTAAGTCGCCACTAAATGTTACTCTTCAGTAGCGACTTCAATAAAATTAGTTTGGTGGAACTCTTTCTTGTAGCGAATATATTTAGTTTTTGTAGCGACAACATCGTCAAAATAGGTGGCGACCTCATGTTGTCGCCACTAGTAACATTCATGTTGTCTCCAATAGTAACATTCAGTAATGGAAGTACTTTGGTCGCCACTAAAAGATAGATTTCTTGTAGTGTCACTATTTCATTTTCAATCATTATCATGGATAATCAACAACAAGGCTTTTCAAATTAAGACTTTAAACACATACTTGAGCAAGTTAGGGTCTTAGGCATATACAATCTCTTATACAATTTGATGTGATCACTTTCATTTGGACTTGACTTGAAGTCACAACATTTAAATACATACTCATACTTCAAATACTCTCTCGAAGAATAGCAGAATTTAATAAGAACATTCTGAAATACATTTAAACATATTCATATATATACATCATCCGACACCAAACTTATTCAGAAAAGTCAATTCATAATGGACAATTCGGGACTTACAAGATTATCATGGGAATTCAATTCTAAGAGAGAAATTTAGCCAACATACCTTGCCTCGAGCCCTTTTTTATTTACTAAAATGTTCCGTAGATTCTAGCCACTTCGATCTATTTAGAGATAATGCAAAATTGAATATAAATTAGGAAGGAGTTCATAATTCTAGCTCACTTGAGCATTTTATTAAACACTAGGTGTATATTAAGGTTCCAAGGTCCTCGTATGGTGGATTCTATTATCCCACTACCCAAAGCTTACCCAAAAGAGTTCAACAATATTCTCACTACGCTAGATGGTACATGCATGTAAAATAAACAACTCCCACACCCCAGAATTTACTTGTCTTATTACCTATTTTCAATTAGAATCACGAAATTGGGGGCTATGGAATAAAAACTTACCTCTAGGATGAAGACCTAGTGAATTCTTCTTATAATTTCTTTAACTTTAAGCAAGAATTGAAGGGCGATGAGTTTAGTAACTTCCCCTCTCATTCCTTGGCACCCCCTCACTCTATAATTTATGTTTTTGCGTCCATTACTCTAATATATCGAAATAGGGTCGGGTACAAATATTAAAAAAAAAGAGCCTCATCACATGCATGGTTAATTATTAATGCTTCTGCGGTCCGCAAAATGGGCCACAACATGTCCCTCCAGAACTTGGGCAACTCTGCCCCACTCTGCGGCTATTATGTTGTTCGCAGACCTGTTATGCGGTCACATAATGCGCCGCAAACCCTCACTCCGAAAGCTTTTCATGCTGCTTCCGGGGTCGATCTGCGGCCCGCGAAATGGTTTTGCGATCGCATAGTTGACCGCAAAATGTCATCCAAACTTGCCCAGTTTTCTTCTTCACTCTACAACCATTTTGCGCCCCGCAGAGTGATTCTGCTGCCGCATAGTGGACCGCAGAAATATATTTTTCTACCAAAACTTTTCCTTTACTCCCCAGCGCACTGTTCAACACAAAAAAGTCTGTAATGCGGTGAGCTCTCTACAATTGTAAACACCTAAGCCTACTTCGACACCATGAAACCTCGAGTTTTGGTAAAAGTTTACGAGCCTCCTCCCGCACTTAAGATTATTCGTCCTCGAATGAGGGTCAAAATTCACCATTAGCGCACATTGTGACTTAGTTGCTACAACACACACCATCTGTTCTAATTTTTTACTAACTCCCTAAATTTCCTAAAATTTCGCTAAAGTCTGCCATGTAACTGGCCTATCCATCTGTCAAAGAATCCCAGAAACCAATCCTAACATCACAACCACAACACAACAATGCAAAATTATACGGAAACAACACCGGCAGCAATGCCATAAATATTGCATTACCAAGAGGGAGTATTCTTAATATAAGTTGCACAGGGGAAATCATGATTTGTAGGAAATTAGCTCTTAACATCATGGATACAATTACATAGCTATTCAAATAAATTAGGGTACTTCTTCTTCATTTCTTCCTCGGCCTCCCAGGTGGCCTCTTCAACCTATTGGTTCCGCCATAGTACTTTCACGGAGGCAATCTCTCTGTTCCTCAACTTGCGTACTTGCCTATCAAGATTGGCAACTGGAATTTCTTCATAAGTCAATTCTTCATTAACCTCGATAGTCTCAACTGGAACAATAAGCGATGGATCCCCAACCACCTTCTTTAACATGGATACGTGAAACATCGGGTGTACTAAAGACATCTCTGGGGGTAGTTCTAGCCTGTAGGCCACCTGACCGATCCTATGAATAATTCTGTACGGCCCGACATACCTCAGACTCAATTTTCCTTTCTTAGCAAACCGCATTACATCCTTCATAGGGGAAACCTTCAAGAACACCCAATCATCTTATTTGAACTCCAAATCCATGCGACGCACATCCAAATAGGACTTTTGATGGCTCTGAGCAGTTTTCAACCATTCTGTAATGATCTTAACCTTATCCATAGCATGATGCACGAGGTTCGACCCTATCAATTATACTTCCCCAATCTCGAACCATTGAATGGGAGATCTACATCTCCTACTATATAAAGCCTCGAATGGCTCCATCTGAATGCTAGCATGATAGCTGTTGTTGTAGGAAAATTCTGAGTGGCAAATGATCATCCTAGCTACCTTTGAAGTCAAGAACACAAGCGCGTAACATATCCTCAAGCGTCTGAATAGTCCGCTCTGCCTGCCCATCGATATGTGAATGGAAGGTTGTATTAAGATTTACCTGAATACCCAAACCTTGCTCAAATGTCTTCCAAATATTAGCCGTGAACTGTGCCCCTCGATCTGAGATAATAAAAATTGGAGTGCTATGGAACCTGACTATTTCCTTGATGTACAGTTGAGCATAATGTTCCTCTTTGTCGGTAGCCTTAATCGGTGAAAAGTGTGCTGATTTTGTGAGTCGATCTACAATCACCCAAAGCAAGTTGAATTTGCGAGGAGTGCGAGGAAAAATCTGATGAAGAACCTGAGGTAAACATCCTTGATCTAAAAAATAAAATGAAACACCTTTATAAATGAAAGACTATCTGAATTGTTATTAGCTTTAATTGATGAATCTGAAGATGTAAGTTCTGGAAAGGAACAGTTGACAAAGGAGTGTGTCATTTTGAAAGCATAGTGAAATAGCCTATAAATAAGGGCTTGTGAAACTGAAAAGGAAAACACTATTTTGAAGAACAAGGTTCTTGCACTTGATACATCTTGATACATCTGTATTAGAACTTAGATATAAAAATCTAAAATTAAGGTTTGGGACAAGTAAGGAAATAGCAAATGACACACAACTCACACTAGAAGAGGATTTAAGAAAGATAAAATATGGGTTCTATAAAAGAGATGAATAGGTAAAAGATTTGAAAAAGGACTTGACAAAGGTTAAACATGAGCTTGATAGAACATATAAATGGAACAAGTCCTCCGATGCACTTTCATGGCTACAAGAACACCATAGTAGCTACAGAAAGAGACTTTGCATTGGCAGCTCTACAACTAAATGGGATCCCAAAAACAAGCATCTAACACTTCCTGAGAATAAGAATTGAACTCACTATGGTAACACTGGATACTATACGAGTGAATATGTAGAAAAAGAAAAAGCAAGTATAAGGAACATAAATTTTGTTTTAGGGAAGAATAGGTTCCCAAGTTGGGCAAAGAAGAATCTGATTTATCGTTTTGCCTGTAGAAAGAGACCCAAACTAGTTTGGGTTCCTAAAACTAACCCCTAATTTCCTTTTGCATGTCCAAGTGAAGAAGAACATCCAAATATGGTACATGGATAATGGTTGCTCAAAGCACATGATAGGAAACAACAACTAGTTTCTTTAACCTATGGTCTTTAAAGGAGGTAATGTCTCTCTTGGAAATGGAAAGAAAGGTGAGATCATTGGAGTTGGGAAGGTAGGTAAATATGATTCTATCTCAATTAAGAATTTATACTTGATAGATGTACTAAAAGATAGTCCGATAAGTATCTCACACCTGTGTGATAGTGGAAACATGATAGCTTTCACCTCTGCAAAATGTCTAGTAATTAATCATACAACTGACAAAATAGTATTGCAGGGAAGAAGAGTGAATAATATATATATGTTGGATCTGTCCACACTTTTAGATAATGAACTCACTTGTTTGAGTGTCAAGGACGATGAACCCTTCTTTTGGCATAAGAGACTTGGACATGCTAGTCTAAGTCAACTTAACAAATTAGTCTCCAATGACTTCATCATAGGGCTGGCTATCATTAAGTTCAAGGAAGATAATGTTTGCGAAGCTTGTGCAAGGGGGAAGAAAGTAAAATCTTCTTTCAAAAGTAAGAAAATAGGGAGTACTACCAGGTCGATGGAACTGGTCCATATGGATCTGTATGGACCAATGAGGTCAATGAGTAGAGGTGGTAAGAGATATGTGATGGTTCTTGTTGATGATTACTCTAGATATACTTGGATACTGTTCTTAACCTCTAAAGATGAAGCATTTGACATGTTCACTTTCTTTGTTAGAAAAACTCAAAAACCATTAGGTAATCAACTTGCATCAATCAGGTCTGATCATGGTACTGAGTTTGAGAATGCTATATTTTCTGTATTTTGTGATGAGTATGGAATAAATCATAACTTTTCTGCTCCTAGAACTCCACAACAAAATAGAGTAGTTGAAAGAAATAATAGGACTTTGGAGAAAATGGCTACAACTATGTTAATACCTAGTAATCTACATCATAGCCTCTAGTCAGAAGTTATGAACACTACTTGCTATATCATAAATAGGTGCATAACTAGACCTCTTATTAAGAAAACTCCCAATGACTTACTTAAAGGGATAAAGCCAAATATATCCCGTCTTAGGGCATTTGGATGCAATTGCTTTGTTTACAATAATGTAAAAGACTTCCTATGAAAGTTTGATCCCAGAAGTGATGAGGGAGTATTCTTAGGATACTCTTCACATAGTAAAGCTATAAGATATACAATAAAAGAATTATGTGTGTAGAAGAATGTGTGCATGTTGACTTTGATGAAACTAACATACTTTTTGAGAGGCAGGAAAAAAATGATAACGAGATTAGGCTGACAAGAATTTCAAATGGTAAAACCGCAATCCATCCATAGGCTGTATCACAGGGAGGAACAGGTGATGGATCAGGTCGTTTCACCCAGGGCAACCTGATAGGGGGAACCGACTAGAGAGGAACTAATCCTCAAACCTCAAAGGAACCAATCCATGCACTTGTTCCTCAATAATAAAATAATGAAGGAACATCCAAAGAAAACCAGTTGGTTGTGAAACCCTATAAATTTCAAAGTCCATCCCATTGGGAACATAATAAGTCATCCAACTCTGGAATCAAAACCAGATCTTCTTTAAAGAATCTCGGTGCCTTTGATGTTTTCTTATCTTTTATTGAACCTAAAACTATTTTTGAGGCTTTGCAGGATACAGATTGGGTGAATGCAATGCAAGATGAACTTAACCAATTTGAGAGATGTCAAGTTTGGCATATGGTACCAAGACATAATGACAAAACAATGATTGGCCCTAAATAGGTCTTCAGAAACAAACTTGATGAAGAAGGAACAGTTACAAAGAACAAGGCTAGATTGGTAGTTCAAGGATATAGCCAAGTGGAGGGCGTAGACTATGATGAGACATTTTCTCCTGTTGCAAGATTGGACACAATTAGACTCCTTATATCCATTGTTGCTTACATGGAATTCATTCTCCATCAGATGGATGTCAAGAATGCCTTCATCAATGGCTATCTAAAGGAAGAAGTATTTGTCAAGCAACCTCCAGGCTTTGAAAGCAAGGGATGTACTGAGCGTATGTACAGGCTTGTCCATATTCTTGCTTAAGCTTGGCTACAAGAGAGGTAAAATTGATAATAATTTATTCTTGAAAGAAAAAAGTGAAGATCTCTTAGTTGTTCAGATATATGTTGATGATATAATCTTTGGAGCAACAACTGATATGTTAATGAAGAATTTGCTAAACTAATTGGGAGTAAATTTGAAATGAGTATGATGGGTGAGCTTAATTTTTTATAGCCTTACAAATTAAACAAACTTCAAAGGGAACTATGATCCATCAATAAAGTATGTCAAAGAGTTTCTCAAAAGGTTTAAGAAGAAAGATTCCAAAGAAATTGACATTTATATAGCAACAACCACAAAATTGGAGTTGGATGAACCTAGTTCATCAGTTGATCGGAAAATGTATAGGAGAATTATTGGTATTTATTATATCTCACTGTTAGTAGACTTGGCATTATTTTTAATGAGGACTTTGTGCTAGGTTTCAGGAAAATCTTGAAGAGTCTCACTTGAAGGCAGTCAAGAAGATATAGAGATAAGTAAAAGGCACAACCGATCTTTGACTATGGTATCCAAAAGTTAGTAACTTTGATTTAGTGGGAAATGTTGATGCTGATTATGCAGGTTTTCTAGTGGATAGAAAAAGCACTTCAGGTATGGCACATTTAAATGGTTCATATCTTGTATAATCCCACTAGTGGGATTATACTGAGTTGTTGTTGTTGTTGTTGTTGTATATCTTGTATCTTGGGCCACCAAAAAGAAAACTTTTGTGGTCGTATCTATTGCTGAAGCTGAGTATGTGGTTGATGCCTCATGTTGTGCTCGATTTTTATGGATTAAGAAATAATTAATGGACTTTGAAATTGATGTAGGTTGTATCCCTATCTTTTGTAACAATACAAGTGCAATCAGTATGACCAAGTGTAACGGCCCAACCGGTCGTTGTGAGATATAGCATGTCATTTGGTAGTTTTAGGCATTCGGTAGATTCACTTTATATATTATGACCTGCACATGTGGTGGGTTTCGATTTTTGGGAAGTTCAGAGTTAATTTGGAAAGATAATTCTCATTTCGGAAGCTTTAAGTTGGAAGAGTTGATCAAGGTGACTTTTGCGTAAACAACCTCGAAATTACGATTTGAAGGTTCCAATAGGTTTGTAGTATGATTTTGGACTTAAGCGTATGTTCAGGTTGAGTATCGGATAGCCCGACAGTGTTTCGACGCTAAATGAGGAAAGCTGGCATTTTGAAGGTTTTATAATTTCTTAAATTTGATTTGAGGTGGATTGTGGTGTTATCAATGTCTGGGATTCCGAGCCTTAGAATAGGTTCATATTGTGATTTATGACTTGTACGTAAAGTTTGGCATAATTCTGGAATGTTTAAGTGTTATTCGGACGTGTTCGTCGAAGTTTGAATGTTGGAAAGTTAAAACAATGATCTTGATCGTCGATTCATTGTTATGATGTTAATCATGACGTTTCGATCCTTTGCATAAGTTCGGATAAGATATTGGGACTGGCTGGTACATTTGGACGAGGCCCCGATGTCACGCCCCACAATCGGGAAGCGCAATCGGTGCTCAACCGAGTGAACGCGTCCGCGCAAGCCTATTAGATTTCCTTCTACCCAAACTCATACATGAATAAATAGGATACACATCTTCGTTAATTAGACAATAAGATGTTCATGTCTACAATACTAATTCATTACCAACAGTTTCATCATTTTAAGGTCTTAAATAGAACAAGTAATACAACATAGTTTGACTTTCCCAACACCAATACACAACCCACACTTATGTCTACGGAGCCTCTTAAATACAAAAGAGTACAATGATAGTGTCGGCAACAAAGCTCCGGCTATACCTCATAATACGATAACACATACGAAACAAAAGATGTACAACCCCGGAATGAGATGGGGCTCACCAAGTTAGCTGGGAAGAATGAGCACCGTTATCACTGGTCGATATCCTCCACTGTGGAACCACCTACATCAATTAAAAATGCAGCGCCCCCAGCAAAAGGGATGTTAGTACATATCTAATAGTACTAGTATGAAAACCAAACACCAATTAAAGTTTTTGAAAATACAATAATAATATGATGAACCAGGGCAACAATTGAATAACATAGATAGCCGTTTAAACCAAAGCAAGCTTATCAAGAGCTGTCATTAACATTTATAGAATTTAAGATGAGGACCTCTATAACCATCTTCACACAAAGCAGCCCCGCCGCCTCACCCAAATATATACGGGTGGAGGTATAAGCACAATACCCATTTTCACACAAAGTGGCCCCCGCCGCCTCACCCCAATATATGGGGGTGGAGGTGTAAACACAATACCCATTTCCACTCAAAGCGGACCAACCATCTCACCCCAATATATGCGGGTGGAGGTGTAAACACAATACCCATTTCCACTCAAAGCGGCCCCGCCGCCTCACCCCAATATATGCGGGTGGAGGTGTAAACACAATGATACCAATACCTACACAAAGCGTCCATGCCGACTCACCCCAATATGTATATGTGGGTGGTGGTGCAACAACTATACCAAAATCATACACAAAGCGGCTCTTCCGCCTCACCCCAATATATGCGGGTGGAGGTGTAAACACAATACCCATTTCCACTCAAAGCGGCCCCGCCGCCTCACCCCAATATATGCGGGTGGAGGTGTAAACACAATGATACCAATACCTACACAAAGCGTCCATGCCGACTCACCCCAATATGTATATGTGGGTGGTGGTGCAACAACTATACCAAAATCATACACAAAGCGGCTCTTCCGCCTCACCCCAATATATGCGGGTGGAGGTGTAAACACAATACCCATTTCCACTCAAAGCGGCCCCGCCGCCTCACCCCAATATATGCGGGTGGAGGTGTAAACACAATGATACCAATACCTACACAAAGCGTCCATGCCGGCTCACCCCAATATGTATATGTGGGTGGTGGTGCAACAACTATACCAAAATCATACACAAAGCGGCTCTTCCGCCTCACCCCAATATATGCGGTTAGAGGTGTAACCCCAATCAGAATCTCTACACAATTTGGTATAATAATTTTACACATAAATCACGACTTGGAATCATAACGCGTAGATACAAAATCCATAGTTTGAAACACATCCTCAATTTATAATACAATATGATAACAACATTTGAAACATGAATTGAACATATACCTTTTGTCACAAAACTTATTCGGAATACTCAACTTGTAATAAATATTTTGGAACTTACAAGGATATTGGGGTTCCAATTCTTAAAGAAGAGTTTAGCCATCATACCTCAATATAGCTTCCTCAAACCCTAAATGTTCCATAATTCTTAGCAACTTCAATCTATTTTAGAAATATATAAATTGAACCAAAATTAGGAGGATGATCATACTTCTAGCTCATTTGAGCATTTTATCAAACACTAGGTGTGCATTAGGGTTTCAAGGTCCTTTTATAAAGGAGTCCATCATCCCACAACTCAATCTTTACCATTTTTAGCTCAACAACCTCCCCACATATCTTAGGAGCACATGCATGAAAGGTAAGCACTCCCATCCCCATGAATTACCTTACTAATGTCCCATTCTAGTTACATTTTGAAATTAAGAGTTTGGGTGATAGAATCTTACCTCTTAGGAAGGAGACCTGGGTTCCTCTCTTGATAAACTTCAAGGTTTTAAGTGAGAATTGAAGAGCAATTTGATGAAGATCACTTTCTCCCTCTAGGACCCTCTCTTTCACTCAAAAAATATCAGAAAATAAGTTCAAAATGGCCAAGGTAGGTGTTTTAACGGAATAGGGTCGGATTTAAAAACCACAAAAATGCAGTTCCGGAACAGGTTCTGCCATCGCATAATTGATATGCGGTCCGTATATCGGCCGCAGAATTTGGCCTCCAAAACAAGGCATGACTGACTCGATCTGCGGTCACTATGCGGCCCATAGACCTGTTCTGCGGTCACATAATGCACCGCAGAACGGTTTTGCGGTCGCATAGTGCATTGCAGAACCTCCCTCCGAAAAATCCCAAAGCAGGATATGCGAAAAGAGTGCGGCCCGCAAAGTGGTTATGCGGTCGCATAAAGGCCGCAAAATTTGACATCAAAATGACCAAGAAAACTGACCCAGTCTGCGACCATTCTGCGGTCCACAGAGTGGTTCTGTGGTCGCAGAATAGGCCGCAGAAATGCCTACTTCTGCCCAACGTTCTCTTCAACTCCCCAGTGCACTATTAACCTCTACGCCTATTTCGGCATCACAGAAATCCTAATTTTTAGGAAAAACTTTTACGAGGCCTTACACCCAGGGGCCACAATGTGTTTCGGGGTTGTATCAGACCATTTTTCCTTATTTTACAACTGCTTGTGCTGGTGTCTGGTGTTATTCTTCGTAAATGTGGAGGGATGCACGTGTTCGTGAAGAAGGAGTTTTGGCTACTGGGATTCTGTGCTTCACATTCACGATTGTAGATTCGCATTCGCGAAGGTTTGGATGGAAATGCTTCGTGTTTGGGATTCCAAGATCGCCTTCGCGATAAAGAAGCTAGGCCTGGTGGGGGACTTAGCCTTTGCATTCGCGAATGTGCGGTCACGTTCGTGATGGGAAGCCTGGTAAAGCTTCACGTTCGCATGTCTTTTCTCACATTCGCATAGAGGAATTGGGGAGCAGAAGCTTGTTGTGTTTCGAAAACACGAGGGACTTGCCACGTTCGCGAAGAAGGGTCGATTGGGTAGTGTATAAGTTTGCAAAAATGGGTTTTGGTTCATTTTATCTCAATTCTTCCGAGGGATCCAAGCTTGGGGAATTATGAAGTGACATTTCATTGTCCATCATGTGGTAAGTGAATTCCTACACATTGTGATCTAAATACATGAGTTATATATGGATTTAAACATGTAAATTTGTAGAAATTGTTGAAATTCTGAAGAAAACCTAGAAATTGAATTTTTGGTTTTTTACCATGAAATTGGACATGGAATTAGGAATAAATTATATATTTGAGTTCTTGGTGTTATGGGTAATGTTTATCTTCTAACATATTCGGAATCCGAGCACGTGGGCTTGAGGGTTGACTTTGCTGACTTTTCGACCGTAGTTGAAAATTGTTATAAATTAGTTAATTATGAGTATCTGAGTATATTTTTATTGGTTTGCATGATATTTGTCAAATTTCGGGTAGATGGGCATCGGGTTGATGTGTTAGAGAGGCGTTGGAGCCAGTTATGAAACTTCGGAGCGAGGTAAGTCTCCTGTCTAACCTAATAAGGGAGAAATTATCGAGTAGGTGATGTATTTGTTATGTGATACTTGTTTTGGGGGCTACGTACCCACGAGATAACGAGAGTCCGTACATAGCTAAAATCATACTTACGTCCGGGTAGACTTAGTATTATATCATACGATATTTGTAATACCTAAACTCAACTTGTTAGTGTAATTGCCCAAACTTGTAAATGTAATTTGATTAGAGATCATGCTAGGTTGAATCTTGAAACCTTCAGTTGTTTAGCGGGATATCCGACTACTGGTAACAATTACGCTTATTTTATGTTCATGTTCTTATGATACAAACACGTGAACCGTTATTCGATAAGATTCTTTATTTCCCATTTTTAGGAAATCCCGGTCTTTAGGAACAACGTTTAGGGGGCCTTACACCTGGGGGCCTCAGGTGTGTTTTGGGGTTATATCGGACCATTATTCCTTGTTTTTCAACTGCTTGTGCTGGTACCTTGTGTTTTTCTTTGCAAACGCGGAGGAATTCACGCGTTCGTAAAGAAGGATTTTTGGCTACTGGGATTCTGTGCTTCACATTCATGATTGTAGATTCACATTCGCGAAGGTTTTGATGGCAATGCTTCGTGTTTGCGATTCCAAGATTGCCTTCGCGATGAAGAAGCTAGGACTTGTGGGGGACTTAGCCTTTGCGTTCACGAATGTGCGGTCACGTTCGCGATGGGTAGGCCAGTAAAGATTCACATTCGCATGTTGTTTCTCGCGTTCGCATAGAAGCATTAGGGAGCATAAGCATGTTGTTCTTCGAACACGCGAGGGACTTGCCACATTCGCGAAGAAGGGTCGATTGGGTAGTGTATAAGTTTGCAAAAATGGGTTTTGGTTCATTTTATCTCAATTCTTCCGAGGGAACCGAGTTTGAGGCAATTATGAAGTGCCATTTCATTGTCCATCATGTGGTAAGTGAATTCCTAAACATTGTGAGATAAATACATGAGTTATATATAGATTTAAACATGTAAATTTGTAGAAATTGTGGAATTTTTGGAGAAAACCTAGAAATTGAATTTTTGGTTTTTTACCATGAAATTGGACATGGAATTAGGAATAAATTATATATTTGAGTTCTTGGTGTTATGAGTAATATTTATCTTCGAATATATTCGGAATCTGAGCACGTGGGCTTGAGGGTTGACTTTGCTGACTTTTTGACCGGAGTTGGGAATTGTTATAAATTGGTTAATTATGAGTATTGGAGTATATTTTTATTGGTTTGCACGATGTTTGTCTAATTTTGGGTCGATGGGCATCGGGTTGCGGTGTTAGAGAGGTGGTGGAGCCGGTTATGAATCTTCGGAGCGAGGTAAGTCTCATGTCTAACCTAATAAGGGAGCAATTACCTCATAGGTGATGTATTTGTTATGTGATACTTATTGTGGGGGCTACGTACGCACGAGGTGACGATAGTCGGTGCATAGCTAAAATCATGCTTATGTACGGGTAGACTTAGTATTATATCATACGATATTTGCAATACCTAAACTCAACTTATTAGTTTAATTACCCAAACTTGTAAATGTAATTTGATTAGAGATCATGCTAGGTTGAATCTTGAAAGCTTAAGTTGTTTAGCGGGATATTCGACTACTGGTAACAATTACGCTTATTTTATGTTCATGCTCTTATGATGCAAACATGTGAACCATTATTTGATAAGATTCTTCCTTTCCCATTTTTAGGAAATCCCGGTCTTTAGGAATATATTTCATGAGGCCTTACACCCGGGGGCCTCGGGTGTGTTTCGGGGTTGTATCAGATCATTTTTCCTTGTTTTGCAACTGCTTGTGCTGGTGTCTGATGTTGTTCTTCGCAAACGCAAAGGGATTCACGCGTTCGTGAAGAAGGAGTTTTGGCTACTAGGATTCGGTGCTTCACGTTCACGATTGTAGATTCGCATTCGCGAAGGTTTGGATGGGAATGCTTCGTGTTCGCGATTCCAAGATCGCCTTCGCGATGAACAAGCTAGGCCTGGTGGGGGACTTAGCCATTGCGTTCGCGAATATGCGGTCGCGTTCGCGATGGGCAGGCTGGTAAAGCTTCACGTTCGCATGTCTTTTCTCACGTTCGCATAGGGGAATTGGGGAGCACAAACTAGTTGTGCTTCGACAATGCGAGGGACTTGCCATGTTCGTGAAGAAGGGTCAATTGGGCAGTGATGGTCGATTGGGCAGTGTATAAGTTCGCAAAAATGATTTTGGTTCATTTTATCTCAATTCTTCCGTGGGAACCGAGCTTGGGGCAATTATGAAGTTCCATTTCATTGTGCATCAAGTGGTAAGTTAATTCCTACAGATTGGGAGCTAAATACATGAGTTATATATGGATTTAAACATTTTAAATTAGTAGAAATTATGGAATTTTTGAAGAAAATCTAAAAATTGAATTTTGGGTTTTTGACCATGAAATTGGACATGGAATTAGGAATAAATTATATATTTGAGTTCTTGGTGTTATGGGTAATGTTTATATTCGAAAAGGTTCGAAATCCGGGCACGTGAGCTTGAGGGTTGACATTGCTGACTTTTCGAGCGGAGTTGGGAATTGTTATTAGTTGGTTAATTATGAGTATTGGAGTATATTTTTATTGATTTGCACGTTGTTTGTCTAATTTCTGGTCGATTGGCATCAGGTTGAGTTGTTAGAGAGGCGTTGGAGCCGGTTATGAAACTTCGGAGCGAGGTAAGTCTCCTCTCTAACCTTATAAGGAAGAAATCGCCCCGTAGGTGATGTATTTGTTATGTGATACTTGTTGTGGGGGCTACGTACACACGAGATGATGAGAGTCTGTATATAGCTAAAATCATGCTTATGTCTAGGTAGACTTAGTATTATATCATACGATATTTGTAATACCTAAACTCAACTTGTTAGTTTAATTGCCCAAACTTGTAAATATAATTTGATTAAAGATTATGCTAGGTTGAGTCTTGAACCCTTGAGTTATTTAGCGGGATATCCGACTACTGGAAACAATTATGCTTATTTTATGTTCATATTCTTATGGTTCGTGTCGGTCAACCCTAAGTTGTGTACACACTATTCTGGATCGGGTCGTAAGACCTCGGCATAACTCGTGCGTAATACCTCTAGGAGTAAGAATATTCATGAGCTTTCTTTTTTGATTGTGATCTGGAACATCAGATACCTTATTTCATGAGATAGCGCTTCCTTACCCGTTTGAGGTAGCCTTTGATTCTTCTATTTGTTGAGATAGTATATGAGATTTGAGAAATTTATGTTGTCATTAGGTTGGAGGATTCTGTTAGCTACAGTTCTTACCTCATTATTATTGTTGTATTTCATATTTGTTTATAATTTATTATATTGATTTATTGGACCACTGGTAAGTGTCGAGATCAACCTGTTATCACTACTTCTCTAGGATTAGGTTAGATACTTACTGGGTACGCATTGATTTACGTACTCATGGTACACTTCTACACTTATTGTGCATGTATATCTCTGATGGTCATTTCGACGCAAGGGCGCAACTCTTGAGGGGTCATTTCGACGCAAGGGCGCAACCATCTGTAGCATACAAAGTCTACATCATGTCCATTTATGTTATCCTGTCTATTTTACATTCCATACAGATGTTGTATTATTATTGTACTTCATAGTAAATGCTCATGCACTTGTGACATTGGGTTTTGGGATATTTTAGTTGATGTTAATAATTATGCATTAATATTGTCTTTTTTTATTTTATATCTTACTAACATTGTATGTATCCATGATTTTAAATGCATTAAATTCTTTATTTAATAAAATTTATGATTTAAAAAGTAATAAAATAAATAATTATTTAGACGATTCACCGTTGGCTTGCCTAATGGCGACGTTGGGCGCCATCACTACCTATAGTGGATTTTGGGTCGTGACAGCATAATATCAGAGCTCTAGGTTCATTTAGGTCTCACGAGTCATGAGCAAGTCTAGTAGATTCTTGCAGATCAGTACAAAGATGTTTGTACTTATCTTCGAGAGGCTACAGGCTGTTAGGAGAACTTCCCTTCTTGATTCCTCATCGTGCGATTTGATTCCATTGAAGCTTACGTATTTATTTCCTTCCTACTCATTCTTATATGATGTTGAGCGTTTGTTATCAATTGGGCATCAAGGAGTCGTAGTAGTATTGCAGATGTGGTACATGATATGTTTTCCCTGTGTATTTTGACAGACTATTATCATCGCCTTCTGGAGGGGTGTTCTATCGTTTCAGCCCAATTTTAGTGCTGCCTACGATTTTGAGGCTATGCACGGCATTTTGTGATGTTCATGAATTGCTACCGCGCAATGCTGGTGTAAATGGTAGGATGCTTAATTATGTGTCGAGGCAATGAATGACTTGAGAGGAGGATTATTCGATTCATGGTTTAGAGATTCAGCATTTTATCCCAGCAGAGGAGAGGCAATTGGACTATGGATGTTCAGTCTTTGGTTGACGGAGTAGCAAGATCGGATATTTTTGAACCTCGTGGAATTCTCATTTGTGATGTGGGATCGTCATCCTTGTTTGTACATATTAAGGCTCGTCAATATGATGGCCTTCGATTTTTTCCCTTTGTGGTACGGTGTCGCGAAATGGTAACCCAGAAGCAGTAATCGGAGATGATAAGTATTGTGACTGCAGGGTCGGATTGGTGTCTCCAGTGTTGATGGCTCATAGAATATGATCTTTAAGAAGGCCTAGAGTTGGTAGCAATTTATTAGTTCAGGTGCTATTGAGATGGATTATGATTTGAGGTAGTATTTTGGTAGTGAAGGATAAGGAAGGACATGGTGGGAGCTGTCCTGCGGCAGTTTAATTGCTAGCATGTCAAGTGAGAGCAGCAGAGGTCGAGTAGTTCACTTCGGAAGATGGTTAAATCAGAGTGAGAATGTTACCATATTGTATGGATTTTGTGGTAGGATAGTTATATGCTTTGAGAAAGCTTGGTGCGATTATGGTCCTGGTGAACAAGGGGCTAAGTCTGTGTATTTCATTTGAGATGGTGGCTTTTGTGCTTCGGAAGTTTTAATGTGACAGAAAGGAGTTTTGCTTGGTATGAAGAGGGATGTGAAAGCTTAATTATTATTTTGGGATACAACATGACTTCGAGTTTTGGAATGTATTGTTGGACCATAAGTTGATGCTAATGGGAAATAAACAGACTCTTACAGCTGGAGGACGAGTATGGGCTTTGGAAGATTTACTTATTTCATAGTATGTGTAACTACGGCAATGACATTGGAAGATTTCGTTATGGAATTACATAGGTCGGTTATCTCCAATGAGCATATTAGGGGTTGCTTGATTTATGATGAAGTTTCTATGGAGAGTTTTACTTTCTATTCAACGGGAGGAACAGAGTATGATGCGAGCTAGGATCGCTTGAAGAAGATGGTGCGACTGTCAAGAGGTTGAGTGCACGATTATTTCTGATAATTCGGGATGTGTTATGATTAGTGCAACAGGAATTCGGGATCTGGTAATGATTAGTTGTGACTAAGGAAAGAGAACATCAAGGGTGATTCGGGCAAGAATTTGATGAATGTGTGCTACATTTCACCTTATTGATTCATGTGCAGATTTTGGGATAACTCAAAGTTTATGCTTCTGTGGATGTGATGTACAAGGGAAAGGATGTATCTGGTTGCTTCCTTGGAGTGTTTGTGCGCTGAAAGAGGACTAGTTGCTTGGTTACATAATCGGTACTGGATTAGAGTGGGCGAATCTCAACAAAAGTTCTAGTGGGCTCAAGAATTTAAGTGCGGTGCCTAAGGATTTTTCGGGTTCATCATGTGGCTGAGGATTGGGTCTTGCAGCAGAGTGTGAAGGGTACTTGGAGAATTTCTATATTATCATCGGGTCTTCAGTGCAGTGTTAAAGAATTGGGAGAAACAACTTCGGATTAGCATAAGGTCTTTCAGTATGTGTGTATCGGTTGGAGATACTATTGGGTGCAGGAGGAGAGTATAAAATTGCTTATGGGTATTGAGACGACGCGGTCTCATGATTTGGGTCACTCAAGATGAGTGTTGTTTGAGGTCCGTTATGTGTATGAAAACATGTATTATTTCGAAGGCATGTCAAGGGTAAATCGAAATAAGTTGAGTTAGTTAGTAGTGGTTTGAATCAGAATAGTTATGGAAATGATCAGTTCCTTTAGTATGGTAAGGATATACATGTGATTCGTGGTTGTACGTACGGTCTTGACAGCCACCGAAATTTTATTGATTTGGAGGTATTTGATTTTGATGGCTTTGTTATGTGTAAATGGATCCCGGAAGAGTTATGGCGGTTTAGACCACGACTTAAGGTTTTCATTTTTTGCGGTTATGCGAATTTGGCTGCCTGATGCAATTTGTCTTTTGAAATGAGTTAAGGAAAGGTTTCTAGCCAATGAAGTATTTATTCTACTGGTGGTTCAGGGGTTATGATGATATTCTTGTACACTCGCGTAGCAGCATGATAGTTGCAGTGAGCGGTGTAGAAATTGGAAGTTGAGGATCAAGGTTGCGGTTCAGTTTTGATAAGAATGTCACGAGCTCAGAGGACCAGGGGAAGATTTTAGATATTCAGAGTATGCTGGCGCTATCTTAGTGTCGCCTGAGGACGGTGTTCTATGGAAGAGGCATTGTGTATTGATTTGTAGATTCTTGATTTGTATCACGGTGGTAGTATGGTTGGTAGCCATCGATGTGCTGATTTTGCTATCTAGTGTTGTGGGTTATGGGAGTAACTTCCACGGGACTATAAGGGTGACTTGTTAGTCATTTAAGTGGTAAAGATTAAAATCAGCTATGAAGATTCAGGTGATGTCGCTGATTGGAGAGTTTATGTCTGAGAGGTGCTTAATTCCTCTAGTTTCGGACTGTGGAAGTTTGTTCAGGATTTGATGGTTGATCGTATGTGTCATAAATAGGGTCATATTAGATCATTGGAAGGTTATTGGCCCGTTTTGGGATGATCGGAATCGGCTTGAGGTCCATTGGTTGGCCTAATGCGAATGCATATTCTGCACCAGATCAGATATACTTATTCGGCATAGCATCGCTTATGGATGAGTCTTCGAGCGTAGTGGATATTATTCATGTTACTATGTAGTTCATGTGTTACTCTCTTATGCCATGTGGAGTTGATGGGCATCATGATTATTCAAACATGTGTCGTGACCCTATGTAGCTTGTGGTGTTATATGAGCAAGATAGCTCTCAAGATGCATGTCATTTATTGCACCTTAGTTGTGCTTGACATTCTGTAGCACTGGCACTATCCGTCCCCCCGGGGTTGTGCTTATGCACTTGGCGTGCTTGTGGTCGATATTCGAGCATTTTGTGGGTATGAGAATTTTGGCTCGATGGGTATTTCCTTATTGATTGTCATGTGTGGATCGGGTTGCATGTCGCAATAGTGAGTTGTTGAGTACGGATCATTATACCTATTTTGTGTGTTTTATTTCTTATCTCTCAGTTGGGTTCGTAGCATCTGTTTGGTTATTTATTCGTTATGCATGCCGGACAGTCCTCAATTCGAGTTTGTTTTTCCTTATTGGTCGTATTTTAGTTGTGGCTAGTTGGCTCAGTGATGGCGTCGTATGAGATCATAGATGGTGTTCGAGGTGGCTCACTGCTCGATCAGCTTATACTAGATGAGACAAAGTTGTTGGACCTGAAAAAAGTGCAATGAGAATTATATAATGTATATTAGAAGGAAAATCTCACTAATCAGTTCAAAATGAGGCAATGGTTCTTGTCAAACGCAGAGACTCAATGAGATATTGATTTGACGGGCGGTTATGAGTTCATGCAAATCTCTTTCATCGTTGAAGTATTGTGAGGGTTGAGGTCGGGCTTATATATGTTATGAGGTATACTACAAGCATTTAATATGTGTAATGAGGTATACTACGGACATTTGGTTAGTGAATTTGCAGTTATTGTAGTTGGAGGATGTTATTATGAACATACGAATTGTGTGGTGCATTTTGTGATTTCAACATAGGTGTATGATCATGATTTAGAACAACGAGTTGAGATTGATTCGGTGTTCGTAAGTTAGAATCAGACCTGGTATGGAATTCCAGGTGTTGGAATTTGGTTCTAAGCCTTGGGGGCTAAGGTAGTAGTCAAGATCTTCAGTCTGGCTGGAGCCGATGTGCTCGGCATAGTGTCAAACAGTGATTTTGGGCAACTCCGGAACGGTTGTTAGCACGTTCGAGGACAAACGTATATTTAAGTGGGGGAGAATATAACGACCTGACCGGTGATCTTGATCTCTAGCGCATCATTTGGTGGTTTGAGGCCTTGGTTAGCTTCACTTTATGTCTTATGACCTGCACGTGTGGTCGGTTTTGGTTTTCGGGAAGTTCGGAGTTGATTTGGAAGGATTATTCTCAATTCGGAAACTTTAAGTTAGAAGAGTTATCCAAGGTTTGACTTTTGAGTAAACGACCTCGGAATCAGTATTTGAAGGTTCCAATAGGTTCATATGATGATTTTGGACTTGGGCGTATGTTCGAGTTGAGTATCAGATGGTACAGAAGGGTTTCGGCGCTAATTGAGAAAAATTAGCATTTTGAAGGTTTTAAAATTTTCTAAGTTTGATCTGAAGATGACTTTGGTGTTATCGAACTCTGTTTGAGATTCCGAGCCTTGGAATAGATTCGTATTGTCATTTATGACTTGTATGTAAAATTTGGCGTAATTCCGGAATGTTTAAGTGTTATTCAGACGCATTCGTCGAAGTTTGAATGTTGGAAAGTTAAACGAATGATCTTGATTGTCGATTTGTGATTGATATTAATCGTGGCATTTGGAGCCTTTTGATATGTTTGGATAAGGTATTGGGACTGCTTGATATGATTGGGCGGGATCCCGGGGCCTCGGCTATGTTTCAAGATGGTTTCGGATTATTTTCCCTGTTTTGCAACTGCTGGTGCTGGTGTCTGGTGTTGTTCTTCGCGAACGCGAAGGGATTCACACGTTCGTGAAGAAGCATTTTTTGCTGTTGGGATTCTTTGCTTCACGTACACGACTGTAGACTCGCGTTTGCAAAGTTTTGGACGGCAATGCTTCGCCTTTGCGATTCCAAGATCACGTTCGGGATGAAGAAGCTGGGCCTAGTGGGGGAGTTGGCCTTCGCGTTTGCGAAAGTGAGGACGCGTTCGCAATGGGGTGGCTGGTAAAGCTTCTCATTTGCATGTCCTTTCTCGTGTTCGAATAGAGGAATTGGGGAGCAGAAGCTGGTTGTGCTTCGCGAACGCGAGGGACCTGTCGCGTTCGTGAAGAAGGGTCGACTGGGTAGTGTATAAGTTTGCAAAAATGGATTTTAGTTCATTTTATCTCAATTCTTCCATGGGAGCCGAGCTTGGGGTGCTTTTAAGTGCCATTTCATCATCCATCATGTGTTAAGTAAATTCCAACACGTTGTGAGGTAAATGCATAAGTTATATATGGATTTAAACATGAAAATTTGTATAAATGGTGGAATTTTTGAAGAAAACATAGAAATTGAATTTTTGGATTTTGACCACGAAATTGGATATGGAACTAGGAATAAATTATATATTTGGGTTCATGGTGTTATGCATATTGTTTATCTTCGAATATTTTTGGAATCCAGGCATGTGGCCTCGAGGGTTGATTTTGTTGACTTTTCGAGCGAAGCTGGAAATTGTTATAAATTGATTAATTATGAGTATCGGAGTATATTTTTATTGGTTTGCACGTTGTTTGTCTAATTTCGGATCGATGGCCATCAATTTGAGGTGTTAGAGAGGCGTTGGAGCCAGTTACGAAATTTCGGAGCGAGGGAAGTCTCATGTCTAACCTTACAAGGGGGAAATTACCCCATAGATGATGTATTTGTTATGTAATAATTATTATGGGGGCTACGTACGCACAAGATGACGAGAGTTCATAGGTAGCTAAAATCATGCTTATGTCCGGATAGATTTAGGATTATATCATGCGATAATTGTATTACCTGAACTCAACTTGTTAGTTTAACTACCCAAACTTGTAAATGTAATTTGATTAGAGATCATTCTAGGTCTTGAAACCTTGAGTTGTTTGATGGGATATCTAACTGATGGTAACAATTACGCTTATTTTATGTTCATGTTCTTGTGTTGTAAACATGTGACCCGTTATTCGATAAGGTTTTTCCTTTTCTGTGGATTGGGCCGAATGCCTCGACAATATAATGAGATGCATCTATGGTTCATGTCGGTTGATCCAAGGCAGTGTACACACTATTCTGGATTGGGTAGTACGACCTCCGTATATCTTGTGCGTAATACCGTTAGGAGTCCGAATATTCATGAGTTTCCTCTTTTGATTGGGATCTGGTAGTTACATGAGCTGCCTTATTTGTTGAGATAGTGCTTGATATACCTTACCCATTTCAGGTAGCCTTTGATTATTCTATTTGTTGAGATGATTCATCGATTATATATCTGAGGTCTATTGCCAGTATCTCTTACCTGTTCGGATCATTCTCCCATTCTTCGATCTCTAGATTGAGTTGCTAGCTTCGTGTCTACCAGTCCTAGATGTAGATTCTCGACGAATCAGTGTATATGAAATTTGAGAAATTTATGTTGTCATCAGGTTGAAGGATTATGATAGCTACAGTTCTTACCTCATTATTATTGATATGTTTCATATCTATTTATAATTTATTATATTGATTATTGGAACACTAGTAAGTGTCGATGTCAACCCCTCATCACTACTTCTCCGGGGTTAGGCTAGATAGTTACTAGGTACGCGCTGCTTTACGTACTCATGTTGCACTTCTGAACTTATTGTGCAAGTATATCTCTAATGGTCATTTAGGCGCAAGGGTGCAACTATTGAGGGGACTTTAAGGTGAGTTACATCTTATGATATGATCCGCAGCACACGAAGTCTCCATCATGTCCATTTATGTTATCCTGTCTATTTTACATTCCATAAAGATCTTGTATAATTATTGTACATCCTAGTAGATGCCCCTGCACTTGTGACACCGGGTTTTGAGATATTTTGGTTGATGTTAATGGCTTTGCATTAGTATTGTCATTTTTTTTATTTTTTTCTCATTAACATTGTATGTATCCATGATTTTAAATACATTAAATTCTTTATTTAATAAAACATATGATTTTAAAAGTAACGAAATGAATAATTCTTTAGATGGTTCACCATTGGATTGCCTAACGGCGACGTTGGGCGCCATCACGGCCTTTAGTGGATTTTGGGTCATGACACTAAGAACACGATTCCTCACGAGAGAACTAAGCATATAGATGTTACGCATCATTTTCTAAAGGATAATTTTGAGAAGGGTTTGATTACTGTGGAATCTTTTGCTGCTAATAGGCAAATAGCTGACATCTTCACACAAGCTTTGAGTAGGAATCACTTTGAAAGGAACATGTTAGAATTAGGGATGATTAAGATCACCTAAAAGAAATCGGTTCTGCCTTAATGATTGGTTAGATAATTAGTGAATTTGTAAATAATTAGATTAGTTGTTTCTCATTCTCATACTTTTATTAGTATACTCTTGTGCCATGTATAAAAATGCCTCAGTGATGTCTAATGATATTTCCTTTATTTTCTTGGAAAACTCAATCTTAGAGAACTTTCAGAGAAAAACCTGGTTCATCGAGAGTATAAGGTATGTATTCTATACTCCGCATAAGTTGAAATAACTACTAAAGAATCATGATCTAAAAATGAGTCCCACTTTATCCCCAACTCATTTTAAACTAAGCAGTTACAAATGAACTAGTTTCCACAACAAAAATTCCACCCGCCATAATTGCCGAAAGTTTTGGGGAAGAGGCCAATGTCTCTTCAAAACTGAAACTGCCAATAAGATAGTCTTCTAAGTTCACAAAGTTGGCACTAGTCACTCAAACTCATCCCTATTTAAAATGATCTGATTTACCCTCCCTTTCTCTCTAAACATTCGAAAGATCAAAATAGAAAAACCTCAAAACTCTCTCAAAATCTCTCTGATTCTTGAATTGATCAAATGGTAAACACCCCTAAAAATACCAAAACCTCTGCAATTCCTTCTTCACCAAATAAAGATCCTTCACCTCCATCATCACCCACACCTTCAACCACCCAAACTCCCAAGAAATGTTATTTTAAAGTGGTTGCGCATAAAACAGCAGCAAGTGGAGAACATGCCAAGAATGGAATGAGAAACTACAAGATAGTCAAGCAGAGGAACCTCAAAATTCTAATGATTCTTTCCATTCTGCGACTAAGGGGGGAGAACCTGTTTCATCTGAAACTGAATAGGTAACTTTTGAGTTTCAATCTTCTACTGTTGGGTCTGTAAGCATATAAAATCATAATAATTGCATTGTGTTGGTTTGTTTTGTCATTGCTGTAGAAACAGGGAATGTTGGAAACAATGCAAATATTGGTGGAAAAATGAAAAGGAAACAAAGAAAAGAGAGTAAGGGTGTTGGGGAAGATGTGAGGGGAAGGGAAGAATCATGAGTGGTTGGATCTACTTCACCCACTCGTATTGGGTTGGATAAAGAAAAGGGGCAATGATTGTGTGGAGTGAAGAGAGTGTCGCTGAAGAAGGTAATTTGGAAATGGAGACCTAGGAGAAAAGCAGTGGTTCTGGTGGCACTATTGCAATAGAAGGGCTGGTTAGGCTGAGAAAACGGTTCCAAGAACCACTTCCTTCTATAAAAGAGACCTTTTATGATTTGTTGTAGAAGGTGTCTAATAGCTAAACCCCCAAAAGAAGAAAAGTGCTACTATAAAACCTCCTGAAAAGGGTATGGGTGGCAAGAAGAGAAAAGATGCATTTTCTATCCCAGTAGAAACTTCTCCTGTAAGAGGAAGAACTACATGGAGCTAGAACAAGCAGAGTGAGGCCAACTTGAAAAAGGCCTTAGGTTAGAGTGCAAAGAAGGCTGACACCAAGGGGAAGAAGAAAGTTAGGGAAATAAGTGAAGCTATTCTGATAGAAGAGATAGATCTGGTCCTTCGGGATGAGAATGAGATAGAGGAGGTGGAAGTACCCACTCTTATTTCTAAGAAAAGAAAGACTTCTCAGTAGAAGTATCAAGAAAACGCTACTAAGGCAGAATACTCAAACTTGTCCAAAAGAACCAGGTCTACTAGAAAAGCCAAGAAAGTTCAAATGGTGGAGGAAGAAAGTGAAGAAGCGACTGATGAGGAGGAAGATAAGCTGGTAAAGTTCCAGAAAAAACCATATCGAAGGGAAGGCTTCTTCGAGATGTGGAGTAAGACAGAATGGTTTTGTTGCTGGAAAAGTTGGAGTTACAAGGTTGGAAGACATGGTCCTTCAGTTGAAAGGCAGGTTGGCCAAGGATGAAATTGTACAATTCTTTTTGAATTGTGAGGTTAACCATAGAAGGGTCATTAGTGAGGTAAAATGGATAAATTAATCTTGTATGACAAGAAGCTTGGGGAGATTCTAGGTATACCTGATGAGGCGTATAAATATTATGCAAAGCTTAAATGGCAAAGTCTAGATGATAATCTGACCTCACTGCTATCACAAAGAAATTTGTTGTTAAGGACTTGGAAGGAGAACCTAGAATCCTGTATAAAAATGAGATGAAACCCTCTCACAAGGTGTTTTTCGAATTTGTGAACAATGTGGTTCTTCCCAAGTAGTAAAGAAGGCATGTGGGTACCTTCATGGACCTGGTCCTTATGGACTGCATGGATAGTGGGAAGCAGATTAATTAGCCAGGCTTCATAATCCTGATCTTTTATAGGGTCGTTTGTGGCACCAAGACACATGCCACTCTCTATGGCTTTATCCTAACTGTTGTGCTTGCTTCCTTCAAGGTCCCTCTCAATGAATGGGATGTACGTACCAGTAAATATTACTTTGGGGCCGGAACTTTGACTGACTATGACTACCAAGTCCAAACTATGCCCAAAGAGCCTGGTTCATCTAAAAGGGTACCTAAGAATAACAAAGTTAGAGCATTAGACTAGGAGAGTGGGGTTAAGAATGTAGAGATTAAGAGACTGAAGAAACGGTTGGCTAAAGTAGAGGTTGAGAGAGACTCTTTCAAGTCTGAGCTTTCAACTGAGAAGGAAAAGAATGATGGTATTCTTCAATATATGTTGAAGCAGCTTCAAGCCAAGAACTAAGAACTTGGTCTTTTTCTGTCCTAAAACCTTAGTAGCCCAGTTGTAACCAGTCTATTTATATGACCCACGTGGAATTTTTCGGTTTTTTATCATGGTTTTGTGTTTTATTTCTTCATATACTTCTGAAAAGTACAGAGTTTGTCATCATAAAAAAGGAGAAAATTATTGACTTGAGAATAATAGGTTTTGGTGATTGACAAAGGAACACTTGCATGAACCAGGTTCATGGACAATGTACACAAGTTACGTTCAAAACAAGCAAAAGGCATGCATGTGCAAGGGATAAGTATAAGTGACTATTTCTGATAATCTTTAAATACAAAGATTACATATTTCATAAGGAGTAGGACTCCTTACTTGAAGAGAACTCTATCCAAGATAAGAAAAGAGTTAGACGTTAAAGTTAACTATAACTCTTTCACCAAGGAAGAGTAAAGCATTAGACTTCTAATTAATCCTTATTCTACTAACTCTATAAATATTAGTTTTATTCTCGTTTACAAGTGATTGCACATATTTAAGCAGAACTGAGAGCAAAATAGCAAGGCATTTTGTGAGCAATTTCTTTGATATTCAAGGGTACGAATATAAAGCTACATGAACCATATTGACGAACCAGTTTCATGTGTCTGTCATTAATTTGAGTTCAATCGTAATAGGAGCTTTTAACTTGTACCTTTCATCTCTTTTTAGAAATAAATTGTACGAAGTACTTTACTTGTATTGTTCATGTTAGAGTTAACTTGAAGTAGTCGCAACAGCCTATGGCGTATTGCTCCAGGGGTTAGAGTTTAATCCTTAGGTTTGCAAGAATTTGTAAACTTTTTTTTGTCTAAGAGTTTAGTGAAGTGTTTGGGAAAAATCCTATTGGGAACTAGGTCGCAGTTGTTTCACCTTTTTTAGCCGGGTGTTTTCACGTAAAATCCTTGTGTTGTTTACTTTCTGCATTACTTATTTCGCAATTATAGTATAAGAAAACATAAAAGAACCAGATCCTTCGATAATCTAGTGCACGCAAAAATTAGGCATCAAACATATTATCCCCTCATGTGTGGTATTGAAGTATAAAACATCAATATTGATACCATTGTGTATTTCAGGTTAGGTCAGTTATACATTCCTTCTTTACTAATGAAATGACTAGATATCTGATTTACTAGATACAAAAAGATAGTTTGGTACTAGGGGACTTTTCATATGTTATGCACATTTGCATCGGGAAGTCCATATATACCTCATAAATTTTTACCTTTGGGATTTTTGGTTCGTTGATGTACTTGACACTTTTTTTCTTAAGATAAAGTAGTAGCGGAGAGCCACATTAGAAGACAGATTAGGAATATTCAATTGTATCAGAAGGTCATAGTTGTTGGTATAACACTGGGATTTCAGTTTTCAAAATACGAAAATTAATTTAATATTACTGCATCCTCCACTTTTTTTATCAAAGAAGAGTGCGTATGGGTGTATATATTTGTGTATGTTTAGGACTAGTAGAGTATTCTTTTTTTATATTTGTTAGGACTAATATTTCATATTTGTTAGGATTAAGGTTTACTACTTGACTTGTACATCTATTCTTGTTAATCAATAGAAGAAGGAAAGCATTTCTCTTCCACACTTGGACATCGTGTGCTTGTCTGTTTTTTAATGGTATCAGATCCAAGGTCTAGCCAAACAATAAGGAACTTAGAGTGACGTACCAATGGAAGAGGACAATGGTAAAAATGCCATCGCTACCGGCGGGAGCAGTGGTGGTGACGAAACTAAGAAACAAAAGTCCATCTCTTCGTACGATATAACATCTAAAACTAATCCTGGGGTTTTGATAACACAGTGAAAGGAAAAACCTATGATGAATGGGCAAGGTCCATGAGGACCGCCTTGAGGCGAGGAAGAAATTCGAATTTATTGACTGAGCAATCATTAGACCGGATGAGAAGTCTCCAGATCTTGAAGATTGGTGGGCCATCAACTTGTTGTGGGTTTCTTGGATTCGAAATGCAATTGAGCCTACTTTGCGTTCGTATATACCATACACGGAAGTGACAAAAGATTTATAGACTAGTATTAAAGAATATTTCTGGGTCTCTAATGGTTTAAGAATATAACAGTTGAAGGCCGAACTTGCAGAGTGCAAATAAAAGGGTATGGCCATAGTTAATTACTATGGAAAATTAACAAAATTTTGGAAAGAACTTGCTAATTTGGATCAAATACCGACTTGCACAAGTGGTAAGTGCATATACGATCTTGGTGCAATCTTGGAAAAGAAAAGGGCATAGGAGAAGGCGCATTTTTTTCTTATGGGGTTAGATGAAACAAAATATAGAACAGTGGGGTCGAACTTGCTCGCTCAAGATTCATTGCCAACTTTGAATCGAGTATACTCGAAATTGGTACAAGATGAACGTGGGAATACGATGGATCGAGAAATAGATAAACATAGAGACATTATGGCCTTTGTTGTAAAAGGCACATCCCCATATAGAGGTCGGAATAAAGTGAAGGAAAAATATACGTGCTCCTATTCCAAGGGAATTGAACATGATTTTGGAAGTTGCTTCCAATTTGCTGGATATCAAGAATGGTGGGGAGACAGACCTTGTGGTGATGGTAAATCAAGCGGACGTGGTAGAGTACAACAACAACATCATAGGGGTGGAATTAAATGAGGTCGCGGGCATGCGCTGCTTATAAGGTGAATATTGCACAGGTCACGGGAGGTGGCATCATCATAAGTGTGAAGAGGGCAGAAAAGGCTGGGCCTCCGGGATTGAGCAATGAGTAGTGACAGACATTGATTGCTATATTGACAGACATTTTTCATACATTATGCAAGAATTGTTTTACTATGATAGAGAGATAATTCAATAAGCGAGTTAAAACCTCTAGGAGAAATAATGGAACAGAGTTTACATGCATGAGAAATTGTTTTCTTAAATGTGGGATTATATTACAAATTTCATATACAGGAACACCCCAACAGAATGGAAGAGTGGAAAGAAAGCATCATCATATCTTGAATATAGCCTGGGTGTTGTACTTTCAATGTAACTTGCCAATTGATATTTTGGGAAGAATATATTTTGACGGCTTGTCATTTGATTAATCAAACTCCATCTTCAATCTTACATGGAAAGACACCTTATAAATTATTATATGGTCGAGTACCTGAGTATAGACATCTTTGAGTATTTGGCTCGCTATGTTATTCTCAAAGCTTAGGGGTGAAGGGTGATAAATGTTCGAGTAGAATTCGTAGGTGTGTCTTCGTGGGATATCCCTATAGAAAGAAGGGTTGGAAGGTGTATGAAATAGAAGAAATAATATCTTGTTTCATGGGACGTTGATTTCTATGAGACTGAATTCCGTTTTGTTTCATCAACATATAATACTAGCAGGGACGAAAATAAAGAAATGCATGTGGAGGAACTAGGAGAGTATGAGGAGTATGAAGCAATGGGGGGCAGTAAATCGGTCCAACCTCATGAAGACGAGCTTCACGTGGAGGATCACCATGAAGCCGAGATAGAGGAAAATTTTTACCAAGAGATGGGAGCCCGAAAATGAGGAAGATGAAATAATAAAGGAGGAGTTGTTGGGACGCGGACACTTTCAAAAACAAACATCGGTCTGATTGTGTGATTATTTTAATAATGTTGTCCAGAAATTGAGCCCATCTTGTCCTCCATCCACTTTACAAAATTACTAAGGTACGCCATATCCTTTAACACAATATGTGAATTGCGATAAATGATCTGTACAACAAAGGGCTTTCCTTGCAGCACTCACTGCAGCTCATGAACCAGTTCATTTCTCTGAGGCTGTAAAAAATGGCAAGTGGAGAGAAGCAATGAGATTAGAAATACAAGCACTATAGAATTACGGAACATGGGTAATAGAGGATCTGTCTCCTAATAAAATGTCTCTCAGTTGCAGGTGGATTTACAAGATAACGCACTACTATGATTGAATAATTAAACGACACAAGGCCCGACTACTTATTCTCGGGAATCATCAAGTAGAGGGGATCGACTATAATGAAATATTTGCCCCGGTAGAAAAGATGGTAACTGTATGCACATCTTTGGTTATAGTAGCGATAAAGAATTGGGAGTTACATCAAATGGATGTACATAATGCCTTCATGATGGGCATCTTCAAGAGGAGGTGTACGTGAAATTGCCTCCTGGGTTTCGAGTTTCAAGTCCAGGAAAAGTGTGCAGACTTTGAAAATCCATTTTTGGGTTAAAGCAGGCGCCGAGGCATTGGTTTTCCAAGTTGCCGGCTGCCTTGGAGGACTATGACTTCAATCATTCAAACTCAGATTATACGGATGGTCTAATTTTCTCTGGCAGCGAGACCGAGGCTATCCGCAAGTTTAAAACATATCTTGGCAAATGCTTTTACATGAAGGATTTGGGTAGTTTGAAATATTTTCCGGCAGTGGGAGTCACCAGAAAGGTACAATCCAATCTAGATTATAATAGTACAGATGTGACAGGAAAAATGATAATAATATCTCCGAGAAAACTCACAATCGGTTGGTACATAGTACAATAATGTAGATATGCTTTCAAGTTAACAGTTTAAGCTCAAAACGGATAATATATGACAAGTATGACTGATATGAGGAATGCTACATCTCTATATCTACATGTCAATATGCATGAGCCATCTAATGCATCACAATGATGGCCTCACGTACTCTCATTCTCAGAGTACTCAATCTAATTGTCTCAACTCTCACTCATCATACTCAATCACTCAGCATTGTACGCTACCTGAGCTCACTGCTGGTATGTCACACTCCGGAGGAGAGGATCCTGCCCAAGCGCTAATAAAACTTATTGCGGCATGTAGCCCAATCCCATCATGAATCAATAATATATATTACGGTGTGCAGCCCAATCCTATCATGAATCAATAAAACTTGCTGCGGCGCGCAACCCGATCCCATCAATATCACTCACAATCAGGCTCTCGGCCTCACTCAGTCATCAATCTCTCCAGTCGCTCGGGCTCACAGTACTCATGCCAATCAACCCAAAACAATGATACATGATGTAATAATAAATGATAATAGAGATTGAGATATGATATGCAAATGATGAATGCGTCTGAGTATATAACTGCAACTTAAGCAAATAACTTCACAACAAAAGGACGACCTATGTCGGTCCCAACAGTACCAACATATAGCCTAAACATGATATCTAACATGAAACACAACTCAATTTCTTTAACGCATGAAGTATACATGAATAATAACAAGATTAGATAACTACCCAGTTCCACAAAATCAATCGAGTCACAATTACTACGGTGCACGCCCACACGCTTATCACCTAGCATGTGTGTTACCTCAACACCAACCACATAATACGTTTTTCAGGGATTCATACCAAAACGTCAAAAATAACTTAATACAATCAACACAAGCTATAGGAATTAATTCCATATGATAAAACTAGGTTATTTAACAAAAGTCAAAAAGTCAACTCAAAACGTCAACCCCGGGCTCACTTCTCGAAATCCGACAAAAGTAACAATATACGAACACCCATTCAACTATGAGTCCAACCATGCAAAACATACTCAATTCTAATCTCAACCCGACCTTCAAATCCTCAAATTATACTTTATGAGGTTTCTACAGTTTTCCCCAAAATTTCCCACCCAAAATACTAATTAAATGATAAAACCAATGTAAGATTCATATATATTAGCCAAATCCGAGTTAGAATCAATTACCCAAACCAATTTCTTGAAAATTCCTCCAAGAATCTCCTCAATCTGAGCTCCCAAAGTCCAAATGTGAAATAATACTCTAACCCTCATCTTTAAAATCTTATATTCTGCCCAAATGCTCCTATTCGCAATCGCGAAGCACAAAACTGTAAGCTACCAAACTAACCATTCGCGAACGCATAAACCCATGGGCAAACATGATGCAGAGAATCATCAGCTTACGCTATCACGGACTCCTTCACGCGATCGCGAAGAACAATCGCATGGACTTCCCAGCCTCCTCCTTCCTTCTTCGCGGACGCGACCCAACACATGCGTTCGTGTAGCACTGATTCCCCAAGCTTCGCGATCACAGACCCATTGTCGCGAACACTTTGAACAAATTCCCCAGCTGGCAATAACAACTCTTTGTGATTGCGTCTCCTTCTCTGCCGCGAAAGAGGAAACCAGCAACAGTCATGACAACAATCCAATAACTCCAAAAATAAGTCGAACATGATCTGAATCGCACCTGAGGCCCCCGGGACCTCAACCAAACATACCAACAAATCCTAAAACATTATACGAACTTCCTTGAAGCCTCGTATCACATCAAACAACACTAAAACCATGAATCTCACATCGATTCAAGTTTAATGAACTTATGAACTTCTAACTTCCAAAACTAATGCCGAAACATACCAAACCAAATTCGATTAACCTCAAATTTTGCACAGAAGTCATAAATGACACAGCGGACCTATTCCGACTTTTGGAACCAAAATATGAGCCCGGTAACAACAAAGTCAACTCTCAGCCAAACTTCTCAACTCTCCAAACTTTAACTTTTTTAACTTTAACCAATTCAAGTCAGAATCATCTACGGACCACCAAATCAATATCCGGACACACTCCTAAGTCTAAAATCGCCGTACGGAACTATCAAAACCATAAAACCTCCATTTCGGAGTCATTTATATATAAGTCAGCATCCGATCAAATCTTTCAACTTAGGCTTCCAACCTGGGGCCTAAGTGTCCCAACTCATTCTGAAACATCCCCGGACCCAAACCAACCACCCCACAAGTCACATAACAACATTCGAACAAAACATAAGCAGTAAATGGGGGAACGGGGCTATAATACTCAAAACAACCAGCCGGGTCCTTACATTTTCCCCTCTTAAACAAACGTTCATCCTCGAACGGGTCTAGAATCATACCTGGAGTCTCAAATAGGCGTGGTTCCGAACATGATAATCTAAAATGGCCAGAGGCTCTGCATCATAAGTCAGATCCCCATCTAACTGAACCATGCTGAAATCTAAAATGTTGGACGAATCGCCGCAATACTTCCGGAGCATGGAAACATGAAACAGTGGATGAATACTCGACAGACTAGGCGGCAATGCAAGCTTATAAGCCACATCCCCAATCCTCTCAAGCACCTCAAAAGGCCGAAGATACCGAGGGCTCAACTTCCCTTTCTTCCCGAACCTCATAACACCCTTTATGGGTAACACTCTGAGCAATACCTTCTCTCCCACCATGTTAGAAACATCACGAACCTTCTAATCAGCGTAAATCTTCTGTTTAGACTGTGACATGCAATGTCGATCCTGAATAAATATAACCTTATCCAAAAGCATCCTGAACCAAGTCAATACCCAATAGTCTGGCCTTACCCGGCTCAAACTAACCAACTGGAGACCGACACTGTCATGCCTCACACGGAGCCATCTGAATGCTCGATTGGTAGTTGTTATAGTAGGCAAACTCTGAAAGCAGCAGAAACTGATCCCAAGAACCCCCGAAATCCATGACAGAAGTGCATAGCATATACTTCAATATCTGAATAGTGCGCTCGGATTGTCTGTCCATCTGAGAGTAGAATGTTGTACTCAACTCAACCCGTGTGCCTAACTCTCGCTGCACTGCTCTCCAAAGTAGCGATGTGAACTGCATGCCCCAATTTGAAATGCTAGACACTAGCACACCGTGAAGGCGAATAATATCTCGAATAGATCTCAGCCAACTGCTCTGAAGAATAGGTAGTCCCAACTGGAATGAAATATGCGGATTAGTCAACCAGTCCACAATCGCCCAAATAGCATCAAACTTCTTCAAAGTCCATGGGAGCCCAACTACGAAGTCCAAGGTGATACTCTCCCATTTGCACTCAGGAATCTCAAGCCTCCAACGCAAACCGCCCTGCCTCTAAAGCTCGTACTTGACCTACTGGCAATTCAAGCACCAAGCTACAAACGCCACTATATTTTTCTTCATTTCTCATCAACT
Source organism: Nicotiana otophora (assembly GCA_000715115.1). NCBI lineage: Eukaryota > Viridiplantae > Streptophyta > Magnoliopsida > Solanales > Solanaceae > Nicotiana > Nicotiana otophora. The sequence goes on along the minus strand of AWOL01S0003134.1, from coordinate 208,196 downwards.
AATAGTACTGCCTCAAGTCCTGATACATTTTCGTGGCACCCAGATGAATGGAATACCTCAAACTATGGGCCTCCTCAAGAATCAACTACATTTAGTCCATCCATATTGGGTACACAAATCCGGCCCTGCATCCGCAATACCCCATCATTGCCGATAGAAACCTATTTGGCATCACCATGCTGAAATGTGTCCCTAAGGACAAGCAAATGGGGGTCATCATACTAACGCTCTTTGATGTGATCATATAAGGAAGACCGAGAAACCACCCAAGCTAGAACCCGACTAGGCTCTGAAACATCTAACCTTATGAATTGATTGGCCAAGGCCTAAACATCTGATGCAAGCGGTCTCTCACCAACCGGAATAAATGCAAGGCTAGCCATACTCATCGTATTTCTACTAAAGGCATCGGCCACCACATTGGCCTTCCCTGAATGATACAAAATGGTAAAATCATTGTCTTTTAGTTGCTCCAACCATCTCTGCTGCCTCAAATTTAGATCCTTTTGCTTGAACAAGTGTTAAAGACTCCGGTGATCTGAAAATACCTCACAAGACACGTCGTAGAGATAATCCTTCCAAATATTCAATGCATAGACGATGGCTGCTAACTCTAAATCATGAACATGGTAGTTCTTCTCATGAGGCTTCAATTGGTGTAAAGCATAAGAAATCACTCTACCCTTCTGCATCAAGACACACTCAATACCGATCCGAGAAGCATCACAATACACTTTATAAGAACCCGATACTGAAGGCAAAACTAGAACTAGAGCTCTAGTCAAGGCAGTCTTGAGCTTTTGAAAGCTCTTTTCACACTTATCCGACCACCTAAATGGAGCACCCTTCTGGGTTAACCTGGTCAAAGGTACTGCAATGGACGAGAAACCCTCCACGAAGTGATGATAATATCTGACCAAGCCGAGAAAACTCTGAATCTCAGTAGCTGAAGATGGTCTGGGCTAACTCTGAACCGCCTCTATCTTCTTTGGATCTACCTTAATCCCCTCACTGGACAACACGTGCCCCAAGAATGCCACGGAACTAAGCCAAAACTCACACTTGGAGAATTGGGCATAAAGCTTCTTCTCCTTCAACCTCTGTAGTACAATCCTCAGATGTTGTGCATGCTCCTCCTGGCCACGTGAGTACTCCAGAATATCATCAATAAATACTATAATGAACGACTCAAGATTATGGCTGGAATACATTGTTCATCAAGTGCATGAATGTTGTTGGGGCATTAGTCAGCCCAAAAGACATCACAAGGAACTCATAGTGACCATAGGGGGTCCTTAATGCCGTATTCAAAATATTCGAGTCCCGAATCTTCAACTGGTGATCCCCAGACCTAAAATCAATCTTAGAGAACACTCTAGATCCCAGAAGCTGGTCAAAGAAGTCATCAATGCGCGGCGAAGGATACATGTTCTTAATTGTAACTTTAATCAATTGGGACGTGTCGCACTACCGGAACAGAATCAATAGTAGGAGTATCAGAATGAACATCCCTCACAAATACCAAATATAACAAACACCCCTTACCAACCATCCGTTAGGCCTTCAGATATGAAATCACCCTACTAGGAACATAGTCTAGAGAACCTCTCTACTCAATCCTAGGTAACCTCGGTATCGCCAACATCACAGTCTTAGCGTGACAACCCAGAATAGAATGGCATGGAGACAATCAATCCCTACCTAGAATCACGTCGAAGTCAACCATACTAAGTAATAAGAGGTCAACTCTAGTCTCCAATCCACCAATAGTCACCACACACGACCGATACACACAGTCCCCAATAAGAGAATCACCCATCGGCGTAGATACATGAACAGGAGAAACTAAGGACTCACGAGGCATATCCAGATAATGAGCAAAATATGATGATACATATGAACAAGTGGAACCGGGGTCAAATAATATAGAAGCATCCATGTGGCACACTTAGACAATACATGTGATCACTACGTCTGAAGCAACAGCCTCTGGTCTGGCAGGGAAAGCATAGCATCCAGCCTTACCGGCACCTGATCGGCCTCCTCCTCTAGGGCGACCTCTAGTTGTCTGAGCCCTACCCCGAGCTGGCTGTGTCAGTGGTGAAGTAACTGGTGCGGAAGTCACAGTCTGACTCTTCTACTAAACTGGACCTCCCAAAGGATGGGGACAATACCTATTCACATGACCAATCTCTCAACACTCAAAGTAACCCTGCTCCGACAATGGCGGTAGGTACTGGAGAGGACCCCAAGAACCAGAATAACTACTTGAGGGACTTGGCACAGATGAACCCTGAACTGATGGAGCACGAGATGAACTCTAAGCTGGGAGGGCACTGAGAGATGACTGACCCGGACGAGCACTGTATGAACCATGGCTAGCTGATGTACAACGATGGACCGGATGATCCATTTGAGTGTGCCTATAAGGACGACCCATGTTGTGGTGGAACTACCCTCCAGAAGAAACACCGTTGAAACCACCCAAACCACGAGTTATCTTGGTCTCCCTCTCCCTACGCTCCAGACTACGGACCTTCTCTAGCCACCTAGCAATATCAACCACCTCGTCAAACCTAGAACCTGATGCAATCTCCTGAGTAATGCAAAATCGCAGTCCATAGTTGAGTCCATCAATGAACCTCCTAATCTGATTCTTTCCTGTAGGTCGGTGGTACAAACGTCTCCAAGAAGAGAACGAAGAACTTGTGCCATGTAAGTGGTGCAGCCCTGACTAGCCTGCTCAACTCATAGGCTTCCCACCATCTGAAAGCTGCCCCGACAGCTGAAAAGTAGTAAATGCGATTCCACTAGTCTCCAGAATACCCGTCGTGCGAAGAATACACTAGCACCTGTCCAAGAAGTCCTAAGCATCCTCCGACTCATCCCCACTAAAGGATGGAGGCTTGAGCCTCCCATACCATTTTAGCCTATTATGCTCTTCGTCACTCATTGGTGGACCCACCTGGGCTTGAGTAGCTACAACCAGTTGGGCTGGTAGTACACTCGGTGTTTGAAGTCCATGCACCACCTGCTCTGGAGTACGGGCGGCGGGAGTCTGAGCACCTCCCCCGACCTGAGAAGTGGCTGGCGTGGTTGGAATTAAAACCGCCTGATCAAGGCTAGTGCGCACAGTCAATATCTGGGTTAGATCCTCCTGAAGTCCTGGAATCGCAATGCCCACAGCTGGTGCCTGAGTTGGTCCCATCGGCTCAACCACATCTGGGATCTGCTCCTGAGCTGGAGCAACGGGTGGATCTACAGGTGCTGCTCTAGTTGTTGTATGAGCTGCACCTCAACCACTACCGCGGCCTCGGCCTCTCATGGACCTAGCTAGTGGTACTGGTGGCCATCCGCCCGATCCGGTAGCACGTGTCCTCACAATCTGTGAGAAAATAGAATAGCAAAAGTTTAGTTTCCGGAATCAATAAATATGCACGATAAGAATACAGGAAAGTGAAGTTTTCCTAAGGGTTCGGTAGCTTCTCGAAGAAAAGTACAGACGCCTCCGTACCGATCTGCAAGACTCTACTAAACCTTCTCATGACTTGTGAGACCTATATATCCTACGCTTTGTTACCAATTTGTCACGACCAAAAATCTTACATGTTGTGATGGCACCTATTGCTATACTAGGCAAGCTAACAATCACAAATAACCACGCATCTTTAAATTCAAAACATAACAAAATAAGCTTATTAGTTAAAATCTCATAAATAACTAATAAGAAAATACCGCAAGTCAATACAAAATCTCCCAAAATTCGGGTGTCACTGAATACATGAGCATCTAAATGACAATATAGTATAACTGCTAAAATAAGTGTCTAGAAGCATAGAACAGTGCAAATAAACTGAAAAGAAGGAGAATCGAGGTCTGCGGACGCCAAGGCAGCTACCTGAATAGTCTCCAAATGGATAAAGCGCCACAGCTAGCAACTGCCGTGTCCAGAAGTAGCTGGATCTGCACACATAGTGTAGAGTGTAGTATGAGTACAACTGACTCAATATACTCAATAAGTAATAGGACTAACCTTGGGCTGAAAACAATTACGAGCTTAGAAAGGTACGGTCCAATCCAGATAATACAATACATATATGATAGAAACAATGAAAGCAATATCTCACAGAAAACTCATAATCGGTTGGTACAAATTACAAGAATGTAGACATGCTTTCAAGTTAACAGTTTAAGCTCAACACGGATAATATATGCCAAGTATGACTGATATGAGGAATGCTACATCTCTATATCTACATGTCAATGTGCATGTCACATGTAATGTATCACAATGATGGCCTCACGTACTCCCACTCTCAGAGTACTCAATCTGACTATCTCAACTCTTACTCATCACACTCAGTCACTCAGCATTGTACGGTACATGCGCTCACTACCGGTATGTCACACTCAAGAGGGGCGGATCCTACCCAAGCACTAATAAAATTTAATGTGGCGCGCATCCCGATCCTATCATGAATCAATAATATCGGTTGCGGCGTGCAGCCCGATCCCATCATGAATCAATAAAACTTGTTGCGGCACACATTCTGATCCCATATATATCACTCACAATCAAGCTCTCGGCCTCACTCGGTCATCAATCTCTCAAGTCTCTCGGGCTCACAACACTCATGCCAATCAGCCCAAAACAATGATACATGATATAACAATAAATGATAACAGAGACTGAGATATAATATGCAAATAATGAATGTGACTGAGTACATAACTGCAATTTAAGCAAATAACTCAACAACAAAAGGACGACCTTTGTAGGTCCCAACAGTACCAATAGCCTAAACATGATCTCTAACATGAATCACATCTAAATTTATCTTACATATAGAGTATACATGAATAATAACAAGATTAGATGACTACACAATTCCACGGAATGAATGGAGTCACAATTACTATGGTGCACGCCCACACGCCCGTCACCTAGCATGTGTGTCAGCTCAACACCAACCACATAATACATTTTTCAGGGATTCATACCCTCAGGACCAAGTTTAGAGGTGTTACTTACCTCAAACCGTGCAAATCTCTACTCCAACAAGACCTTGCCTTGCGAATCAACCTCCGAACAACTCGAATCTAGCCACAAACAACTTAATACAATCAACACAAGCTATAGGAATCAATTCCATATGATAAAGCTAGGTTCTTTAACAAAAGTCAAAAAGTAGACCATGGGCCCATGTCTCGAAATTTTAAAAATTAACAAAATCCAAACACTCATTCAACCACGAGTCCAACTATATCAAAATTACTCAATTCTGATCTCAACTCGACCTTCAAATCCTCAAATTATACATTATGAAGTTTCTACAATCTTTTCCATTTTTTCCAACCCAAAACATTAATTAAATGGTACAAATAATGATAGATTCATGTATATTATCCAAATCCGTATTAGAATCACTTACCCCAACCAATTCTTTGAAACTTCCTTCAAGAATCTCCTAAATCCGAGCTCCCAAAGTCCAAATGTGAAATAATACTCTAGCCCTCATTTTTGAAATCTTATATTCTGTCCAGATGCTCCTCTTCACGATCGCTGGAAATGCTTCGCGATCGTGAAGCACAAAAATGTAAGCTGCCAAACAAACCCTTCGCGAACGCATAAACACATGGGCGAACGCGATGCAGAGAATCATTAACTTACGCGATTGCGGACTCCTTTACGAGATCGCGAAGAACAATCACGTGGACTTCCCAGCCTCCTCCTTCCTTCTTCACGGACGCGACCCAACACACACGTTAGCGTAGCAGAGACTCCCCAAGCTTCGCAATTGCAGACCTATTCTCGTGAATGCGTTGAAAAACTTCCCCAGCTGCCAACAACAACTCTTCGCGATCGCGTCTCCTTCTCTGCGATCGCAAAAAAGGAAACCAGCAACAGTCATGACAGCAATCCAAAAAGTCCAAAAATTTGTCGAACATAATCCGAATCGCACCCGAAGCCCCCGGGACCTCAACCAAACATACTAACAAGTCCTAAAACATCATATGAACTTACTCGAAGCCTCAAATCCCATTAACCAACACTAAAACCATGAATCACATATCAATTCAAGCCTAATAAACTTATGGACTTCTAACTTCCCAAACTAATTCTGAAATATACCAAACCAACTCTGATTAACCTCACCTTTTGCACACAAGTCATAAATGATACAACGGGCCTATTCCAACTTCCAAAACTAAAATTCGAGCCCGGTGACACCAAAGTCAACTCTCGGTCAAACTTCTCAAAATCTCCAAACTTCAACTTTTTCAACTTTCGCCAATTCAAGCCAACATCATCTACGGACCTCCAAATCAATATTCGGACACACTTCTAAGTACAAAATCACCATGCAGAGCTATCAGATCCATTAAAACTCCATTTCAGAGTTATTTATACATAAAATATCCAGTCTACTCTTTCCACTTAGGCATCCAATCTTGGGACTAAGTATCCCAATTCATTCTGAAATATCCACGGGCCCAAACCAACCACCCCGGCAAGTCACATAACAACAATTGAACATAAAATGAGTAGTAAATGGGGAAATAGGGTTATAATACTCAATACGACTGCCTGGGTCGTTACACTAAGCCTGTGGGAATGCCTTTGGATCAAAATCATCGGCTAGCATTGGCAGATGAACGGGCGCTTGTTGACCTTGAGCTATCATTATTTTATAGATCGACTTATTTATCTGTTCTTCACTCAGCCAGAATTGTCATTTTATTCGTGACAAGATTGACAGTGGGAATATTCGCACTAGCTTTGTGCCTTCACATGAGCAATAGTCAAATATCTTTACAAAGGCATTAGGAAAATCTCAGTATGTTTCTCTTTTATGCAAGTTGGGCATTTGTAATCCGCATGCACTGTTTATGCAACTTGGGGGGGTGTATTAAAGAAGCCTGTGTATGGGTGTATATATTTGTGTATGTTTAGGACTAGGAGAGTTTTCCTTTTTCATATTTGTTAGGACTAGTTTTTCATATTTGTTAGGATTAGTTTTCTATATTTGTTAGGACTAAGGTTTACTATTTGACTTGTATATATACTCCAGTTAATCAACAAAAGAAGGCAAGCCTTTATCTTGCACACTTGGCCACCGTGTGTTTGCGTGTTTGGCATTTTTCTTTTTTCTTTTTTCCACTTGTAAATTAGATGAGACTTCTACACTTGTCAAATTAGTCAAACGTTTTACTTCTATTTGTACTAATAAACTATGATGAAAATAGACAGATAGATAGATCAAGAGGCTAATCGAACAAGTGCAGCGGAGTAGAAGTAATAATACTTTATGCTACCTATATTTATGGGGATAGATTACTAACATAAGTAGGTCAGATTATCGTGTTGGGCGCTTGGACAGGAAAAAATCTCTAAGATGCTACCTATTTATTCTTTTTGGTAATATTATAAATTAATTACAACTTAATTAGGTAACTTTGCAACGTATATTTGCATTGTCTTCATAAAAGTAAGTAAAGAAAACTACTTGGTTAGAGGGTTTTGTAAGAAAATTTGGGTTAGAGTCAGTGTCTTATAAATTATGATAGTCAGCGTGACATTTATCTCACAAGAAAATAGACATATCAAATCTAATGTCAAAAAAGAAGCAAATATGAATATAAAGAACATAAAAGAACACAAAATTTAACGTGAAAAAGTCCTTCAAATCGAAGATAAACCCATGGGATCACAAAGATGTAAAAGGCTCCACTATAATAATAAAAGAGTTATAAAAATTCTTCAAATTAGCTAAACAATAAGTACCAATTATGGAGCAACAAGAGCAATAACAAGTTAATTGAAGAAAGAAGAGAAATCATCCAAAATGGAGCTACTGTTCACGGCCAAAATTTGAAGCTAGAAGCCTCCAAATCCAATCTCCACCGTTCAAATCCAAGATCAAGATGTTAAGAACACTAAATCAACATTTCACTCTATCCAACAGTGAACTAAGTGAAAAATGCAATTTGAAAGTTCGTATACGCAAAAAATTCTAGAGCAAAGGAACAACTAATAACAATGAGTTACAAACAATTCTCTAGCGGTTGCTCAATTTATAATCAACGAATGGAACTTTTATTAAAGGCAAAATCAATTCCAAATAGGAATCAAAACTAAAGAGAATAGGATTTGGTCATTGGGCCTTTGATTGGAAAATTGGCATGGCCCAACAAACCCTCTCTCCAGTCAAGGGGCCAATCGTGTCTTCAAGTAGAAGAATTGTGGTCAGGCTTCATGTGTGTCAATTTTCTGCAAAACTCATGCTTGTCCGCAATCACTACTTTTGTTAGCATATCTGAAGGACTGTCATCAATGTGCATTTTCTCAACCTCAAATAATTGCTCTTCCACGGTCTCTCTTATCTAATGATACTTTCTATTTATATGTTTGGTCTTAAAATAAGAAACAAAGTGCTTAGTGAAACAGATAGTACTCTCACTATCACAAAATAAAATATTCCTTGACTGCTCAAAGCCAAAACAATTAATAAATTCCTTCGTCCAAATTAATTCTTTGGAACCTTTGGTGATAACAATATATTTGACTTTTGTGGTGGATAGAGCTATGCACTTCTGTAGTCCACATTACAAAAAATAGCCCCCTTGCAAAAGCGATCGAATAATTGGAAGTGAATCTTGAATTATCAAGATTGCCTCCCAAATCAAATTTTGTTTAATAAACAAGCTCAGATTTGTCATTACCAACGCACAGCTCCAAATCCGTAGTACCTTTCAAATATCTTAATATTTATTTTACTGCATCCCAATAGCTCTTTCCAGAATTGGAAAGAATTCTACTAATAGTAACAATGTCATGTGCAACATCTGCTCGAGTACAAACCACAACATATATCAAACTACCAACTATAAAAGAGTAAGGAATACGAGACATGTTCTTTTTCTCTTCATCAGTAGATGGACTCTGACTAGTACTTAATTTAAAGTGTTTAAAAAGAGGAGTACTAACAACTTTTTTTCATCGGTCATTTGAACCTCTTGAGTACCTTCTCGATATATTGCTTCTAGGATAAAAAAATAACTCCTTTTTTATTTTATTTTCAGTGGATTTATATGCCCAAGATTTTGTTTTTCTCAAGTATTTCATTAAAAATGATTTTCTCAAAGCTTTTAAAGGACTACAAGTCTATATGTATTCTTGCCAACAATAGGCATATCATCCACATTAGAAAATAAGATTATAAACTCATCATCAGAGAACTTCTGAAAGAATGAAAAATAATCTGAAGAAGTTTTCCTATATCCGTTTTTCTATGACAAATTTAAATTTCAAGTACCATTGCCTTGGAGCTTTTTTTAAGCCATACACGCTCTTTTTCATTTACAGACATAATTTATCTTTCCTTAACTATAAAATCCTTGGGTTGCTCCCTCATAAAAATCACCATGAAAAAAGCAGTCTTGACATTCATCTGCTCACCTCTAGATCTAGACTTGCGGCTAAGCCTAGAATAACATGAATAGAAGACATATGTACAATATGGGAAAAAGTTTCATCAAGGTCAATTCCCTTCTTCTGGCCAAAACCTTTAACAACTAACCTCGTATTGTGCCTAGGCGCAGAGGTATGTTGATCTTTCTTTACTTTATAAAATCCATTCATTTGATAAAGCCCTCTTACCCTTATACAATTTTACTAACTCATATGTGTGACTTACGAGTGACTTCATCTCATCTTTCATTCCTTCTATCCACCGATCTTTGTGAATATCTTGAGTGGCTTCATCATAACTTTCTGGTTCACCTATGTTAGTTAAAAGTAAATAATCATGAGAAGAATAATGTGTGAATTTTTGCTTATCCTTCGTAGATCTGTTAAGAGAGGTTTCAAGAGCATTCGAAGAGTTACCTGGGCAAGAATTGGTTTTTATTTAACCATAAAATCATCAACTAGAGCATCCATAGGGTATACACCCTGATGATCATTTTAATCTTGATCATCATCTTCATTATTCTCTTGGGTTCCCTCATGTGCAATAGGTGCATTAGTAATAGGAACTATATCAATATCAACTAAACTCTCATTACTTTGAGAATCTATGTTCTCAGTTTTGCCAATATCGTTGATAGGGTGGTCTCCAAAGAACACTGCATCACGACTTTTAATAAGGTTCTTATCAATTGGATCATAGAAACAATATACAAAATCATCTTGAATATAACCAATGAAGATACATTGCTTAGATTTAGCGTCCAGTTTCGACCTCACATCTTTATGAACATACACACAAGTTTCTACACTTAAAAACTCTCAAGTGAACATAAGAAATATCTTTAGCAAACCAAAATCTATATGAGACGTCACCATCCAAAGCAACAGTAGAAGACAAATTAATAACAGAATTAACATTGTTAAGTGCTTTTGCCCAAGAAGAATTTACAAGCTTAGCCTCTGAAAAGAAGAATCTAACTTTCTCAACTAGAGTTGTCTTCATCCTCACTACCAAATCATTAAATTGAGCATCTTGGGTGGAGTTTTCTTATGACGAATATTGTGTGCTCTAAAATTTATCAAAGGAACTACAATATTCATTACCATTGTCAGTACGAATATATTTTAAATTTTGTTTTATTCTATCTCTCAGCAAAGTCCATAAATTTCTTAGACACACCAAGTACTTGATATTTGGATTTCAAAGGATATACCAAAGCTTGAAAGAATGATCCTCAATGAAATTCATAGAGTAAAGTGTACCACCTTTTGACTTCACTTCCAAAGGACTATTCATAGTGTACTAGCTCCAATAAAAGAAAATTATTTTTTATATGCCAGTTAAGCGATGGACACACCTTTTCAACATTGCTTGTTTAACCCCAAAAAGTAACTTTTTCTTAGCTAAATACGTAATAGCCTTTTCGCTCATATAACTTAGCCTTTTGTGCCACAGTTCTGATAAAGTATCATTTTTCACTAAATTTACAAAGTCACTAAAAATAAAGCCATGTGTCACATATAAATAAAAATACTTGACTCCTCGATCCAGTACTAACAAACCCTTGGTGAGTTTCTATTGGCCATTAAATAATGCATTATAGTAACCTCTAACTTATAGTCTTCCCGAGGAGATCAAATGTAAAGAAAAGTCTGGAGCATGTTTGACATTTTGAAGGACTACTGTTGAACCATTATTAGTATCTAAACATACTGTACCAACACCAAATACCTTAACTCAACTGGCATTGCCTATCTTTAACACTCTATAATCAATCGGTATATATGATGAAAAGAAGTCTTTTCTTGGCGTGACCTGTAAGGTAGCTCCAAAATTCACTATCCAACTCGTCTCATGAGATACCAAATTGATGATATTTTCATCATAAGCGAAGAGAAGGTCATCTGGAACAATAATAGCAATATTATTCTCATTATTTTTAACTTTTTTTCTTTCTCAAATATTTTGATTCAACTTATCACAAAACTTTCTAGTATGTCCTTTCTTTGGATAATGGCTGCGTGGATAATTGTTTAACTTAGACCTTGACTTGCTTCTGCTTTTACCTCGATTCCTCGAATCTTTTATTTCTTCCCAATCTTCTTGTCACGATCCAAAATCTAATTAGTCATGATTGTACCTCTTCAATGACAGCTCCCGCCATACACAACAACATCAGCATCAAGATCTGCACGCAAGGTGAAAATATGTAGTATGAGTACAACTGACCCCATATACTCAATAAGTATCTTGACTAACCTCAGTAAAGTAATGATAAGAATTTTTAGTTAAAAGATACTCACTGATATGACTTGTGCAGTAGAATTGTAGTAGAAACAATACTAGAATATAACAGTGAAGAGTACGAGAACAAATATGTGAAGCTGTAAATAATTACTAGAAGAAATTACGGTCAATATTTTTCAATATCACAATCAATCCTTTCCATAAAATCATGACCATCAAACTATGGTAGTGAATCTGAAATGTTCATAATATGAGAAAATGTGCTAAAGATATCAAATCAAATGACATGGCAACACCGTTCATGGATTTATCTCTTCCTCACCAAACATATATATGACAGTACCAACCAGATAAAAAAAATGCCAATAACAGTAACGATAAAGTGGAAAATACATAGGTAGCAATAACTAAAAAGGCAGTACATGTGGACAACGGTAACATACTATGTGAGAGGTATACAAGTAATGATAGCAAATAAGATATGAGAACATGATTTCACGAATTAATATGGTGAAACGCTTACACGAGAGTGAAACAAATGAGAAATGGCATAGATGTAGATATGTATCGAACAAGAAGAAAAGCATGATCCTTATAAGCTAAACAAAATAGAAGACATGGATAACTAACATGGTAGAAGGCTTATACGAAAGTAAAATTAATGAGGATGGCACAGATGTAGATATAACAAATATGAAAGAAAGCATAATCTTGATAAGCTAAACAGATAGAAGACATGAATAATACAACAACAATTAAGATAGAGGACAAGTCACATAAAAAACATAGGTTCAACAGTGAAAACTCAAGACAAGGGCATAATGTATAAACGAGGGAAAAGACATCACAATATAATGCATGTCTCTCATCCTCGCCTGCACGGAAACCCTTCGTACCATGAACACATGATAATATAAAAATAATGGTGCGGCTTCACCCTTCGTGCTTTTACTCTCGTCCTCACATGATACTGTAAATACAATGGCACGGCATCACCCTTCGTATTTTACTTTCTTCCTCACATAATAATATTTATGAAATGGCACGGCATCACCCTTCGTACTTTACATTCTTCCTCATATGATAATATATATGAAATGGCATGACATCACCCGTCGTGCTTTATACTCTTTCTCACCAAGCATATGTATATTAATAACAAGCAAGGTAGGAAGCATGAATAACATCAAGAAGAGTGATTAAGTAAATACTCCAAATGAACATCAAGCACAACTTTCAAGCCAATAAAAATTCATTGAACCTCAAGAACCTTATTATTCAAGTATCTCAATAAATCTCAAAAGCGATCTTCAACTCAAGTATATAATCCAATTGTATCAAGAATAGTGGTCGTAGCGATGTATTTGTGATTAAGTATAGTGATGACCGAATTTGGTACATCAATAGTTTCACAAAAAGTCTGTCAAAGTTTAGTCAAGTTATAATAAGCTAAATCGTGATTTATATTATTTAACTTCAATTTTCATATTAATCTAGGAGTTAAGTAAAACATGAAGCAAGAAGGTCACATACTCTAATGCATCACTAATAATCATATAATCTATCCCCGAGCTTGATTAACCCTGGCACATGTATATGCGCTCGTCACCTCATATATACATCACCCCTGCATGTAGCAAACAATATCAATTAGTATAAAAACTTCTCCCAATAAAGTTATGCAAGACACTAATCTCAAACAAGCCAAATCGATACACTAGAAGCGTCATCCCGCTCAAATCGACCTCTGAACTACTCGAAACTATCCAAAAGTAACTCAAAATTGTCAAATAATGCCATAGGAAGAAAACACAAACGATAAAGGTCAAATCTTTAATCGAATACTCAAAGTTAACTATAAAGTCAAACTTTGGCACACACCTTAGAACCTGACAAAACTTATAAATTCTGACAACCCATTAGATTATGTGTCCAACCATACTAATTTCACTCAATTATGACTCTGAATAGATGTTCAGAACTCAAATATTCACTTTAGGAAAGTTTAGACAAAAACCCTCTATTCCTCTTTAAAATTCATAATCCAAATGCCAAAATCGAAGATATATTCATGAAATATAATAAAAGCTGAGTAGAAAATACTTTGTAACGACCTGGCCGATCGTTTTGAGTATTTTAGCCCCGTTTTCCTATTTATTATCTCTTCAATATTATATTGTGGTTTTGCGACTTATTGGGGTGGTTGGTTTAGTTTCGGGTGAGGTTCGGAGTGAATCACACACTTAGTCCCAAAGTTGGAAGCTTAAGTTGAAAGAGTTGACTAAAATTTGACTTTTGTGTAAACGGCTCCAGAATGGAGTTTTGATAGTTTTGATAGCTTCGTATGGTGATTTTGGATATAGGCGGATGTCCGGATATTGATTTGGAGGTCTGTAGGTCGTTTTGGCTTTAATTGGCAAACGTTGGAAAGTTGAAGGTTTGAAAGATTGAGAAGTTTGACCGAGAGTTGACTTTATTGATATTGGGTCCGAATTTGAGTCCGAAAGTTGTAATAGGACCATTGTCTCATTTATGACTTGTGTGAAACATTTGAGGTCATTTGGAGTGAGTTTGGTATGTTTCGGCATTAGTTTTTAGTTTTAAAAGTTTGAAGTTCATTAGTTCATTAGGCTTAAATCGATATGCTATTCGTGGTTTGGTGTTGTTTGATGTAATTTGAGGCTTCGACCTAATTCGTATTGTGGTTTAGGACTTGTTGGTATATTCGGACTAGGTCCCAGGGGCCCCGAGTGTGTTTCAGATTAAGTTCGGACCAGTTTTTCATGTTTTGAGATTGCTGGTTTTCTGTGCTTCTGGTTTCCTTCACTACATTCACGAAGGTCCAACCGCGATTACGTATGGTCTTTGTTGGCAGATGGTAATTTGCTCTTCGCGATCGCATAAATGAGGATGCATTCACAGAAGGTTGGGATGTTATGCACAGCAAACGCGGGTAATATATCGTGATCGCGTAGAAGGAAAGGGAGACTGTGTTTAGGCACGCGTTGTTCATCGTGTTCGCATGGAGTAGTCCGCGATCGCGAAGCCTTGGGATGTTCTGCCATTGCATTCGCGTTTGTAGTCACGCGATCACGTCTTGTCTTTTGTGAGCTGATGGAGCTTGTTCTCCGCGATCGCCTAGAGTAATCACTAGGCTGCAGATATTTAATTTCCAAATCGAGGGTTAGAGTTATTTTTCATCTTTTGAGCTAGAGACCACGGTTTGGGGCGATTGTGGAAGAGATTTTCTAGAAGTTGATCGGGGTAAGGGTTTTTGACTCGGATTTGATTATTATACATGAATCCATCATTGTTCTTATCACTTAATTAGTGTTTTGAGTTGGAAAAATTGAGAAAGTTTATATAAACTTCCTAAGCTATATTTTGGGGATTTGAATATCGATTTGAGATCGGAATTGAATAATTTTGGTATGGTTGGACTCGTTATTGAATGGGATTTCGGATTGTGTATGTTTGGTCGGGTTCCGAGACGCGGGCTTGGGGTTGACCCTTTGAGTTAGCTTTTTGATTTTCTTTAAAGATTGCAACTTTATTATCCGAAATAGTTTCCTATGGTTTATATTTATGGTATAAAGGTATTTTGGCACGATTCGAGCCGTTCGGAGTTGGATATTCAGGGAAAAGGCTTACTAGTGGATTGAGTTAACTTGTTTAAGGTAAGTATCTTGTCTAACTTTGTATGAGGAACTACCCCTTAGGATTTGGGTTGATTCTGCTATTTCTGATATGTGAAAGCTGTGTATGCAAGGTGACGAGTGGGTACACAGGCTATATATTGTATTTGACCGATTTAGGCTATTGGACTCTTTTCATGCCTTTAATTGAATTGTCATAGCATGTTATATTTTCATCGTTAGTCTATCCTTACATGTATTAATCTACCCTCACATGCCTTATTTGACATTGTTAACACTTGTTTCACCTTTTACTTGTTAATTGTTCTTATATGCTTTAAATTGAAGCTATTGTCTTCCTTATTGTCCTTTACTTCCTTAATTATTAAATTTGTTACTTGAAGTTGTTGTTTCCATGGAAAAGCTTCTTGTTGAGTTATTGGTGTTGAAATTGTAAAAGTCGAGATCACATTGAGGCAAAGTTGTTAATTGATAAAATACCATTCTTGTTGAGCTATTCAATTTCAGTTTGCTATTGTTGAGACTCTTGTACACATTGTGGTTAAGACATGGGCTATTTGTTGTGAAAACATTGGTATTATTGATTATTTTAGCCATTTGTGGCATATGGGCACATGTGGTGATATTGATACGCTTGCAGCGGTATAAGGATAGGGGTTAATGTGCATGCAGCGGCATAAGGTGGGCTAAAGTGGTGTAGCTATTTCGGGAAAACAATTTTCAAAACTATCTAAATGTACGGCTCACGTAGCGGTATAAGAAATGATTGTGATTGTAATTGTTAAATGAGATTCAAGGCGGTACCCCGGTTGTGAATCTTATTGCTATCTTTCATTTACCTCACTTGTGTTTGTTTGCATTATTTTCTTGGTATTCTTATTATGTGTTCCTTCCTTGTTACCTTTCTTGCTTTAAATTCAGTTGTAGCTTATCTTGTTGTATTTCTTCATTGCCTCATTTCCTCGTTTTCATTAGTATACTGTATTGTACTTGTTCAGCTTCTTTTCTTAACCTAGTAGGTGTCTTGTCCTGATCATGTCACTAATCTACCGAGATCAGGCTTGATACTTACTGGGTATCATTGTGGTGAACTCATACTATGCTTCTGCACATCTTTTTGTGCAGATCCAGGTACCTCGTACCAGGCTAGGCACCGGTCAGCAGAGCTTTCAGATCGGAGACTTCAAGTTGTACCTACCGGCGTTCGCAGGCCTCGGAGTCACCATCTGTCCTTGTTTTTATATTGCATACTCTTTATTTAGATTGTTATGTGTTAGGGATGTTTCAGTATTCTCGTGTAGAGCTTATGACTCAGTCACACCAGATTTTAGGAGTTATTGTCGACGGTATTGTTGAGTTCTATTATGTTAGTTATATGGCTTAATTTGAAATTCTATTGTTATTTTCGCAACTTCTTCATATATGTTAGGCTTACCTAGTCTCAAAGACTAGGTGCCATCACGATATCCTCCGGTGGGAGATTTGGGGTCGTGACAAGTTGGTATCATAGCCCTAGGTTCATAGGTGTTACGAGTCATAAGCAGGTTTAGTAAAGTCTTGCGGCTCAGTACAGAGATGTTTGTGCATATCTTTGAGAGGCTTGGAACTGTTAGGAAACTTCACTTCTTGATTCCTTATCATGCGAATGGGTTGACTTCAAAATACTGAATCTTTGTCTTTCTATACTCTCACAGATGGTGAGGACACACACCGCTGGATCCAACGATCAGACACCTATGCCCCCTACTAGAGCCGTGAGAGGTCGGGGTTGGGGCAGAGGTCAAGGAGAGGCACGTGGTGCAGCTAGAGCACCTTCCTGTGCTGTGACAGAGGAGCCGCCAGTAGCTCTAGTTCGGGGGCAAGCACCTGAGGCGCCTGTTGCCACCCCTGCACTTTAGGAGACCCTCGCACAGTTATTGAGCTTGTTCAGTACTCTAGCTCAAGCAGGGTTGATTCCACTTGCACCAACCACATCTTAGGCTGGAGTAGGAGCTCAGACTCCCACGGCCCGTACTCCAGAGCAGCGGGTCCATGTTGATCATGCCTTTTAGGTTTTACCAATGCAACCTGTTGTTTCGGTTCAGCCCGAGTTTAGGGTGTGGCATCTGAGGAGGAGCATCTTAGACTTGAGAGGTTCAAGAAGTATTATCTTCCTACTTTCAATAGCCTAGCTATAGAGGATGCACATATTTTCCTAGACAGGTTCCACTATATTCTCTGCACTATGTGTCTTGTGGAGACGAGTGGGGTTGCTTTTACTACATTCCAACTATCAGAAGCAGTGTATCTGTGGTGGCGAGTGTATGAGGAGGGTAGCCAAGCCGATGTAGCTTCACTCACATGGACTCAGGTTTTAGAGATATTCTTGAGAGAGTTTGTTCCTCAGACCCTTAGAGATGCATGGCACATGGAGTTTGAGCAGCTGCGCCAGGGTAATATGATAGTGTTAGAGTATGCTGTCCAATTCAGTGATTTGTCTAGACATACACCTTCCTTGGTTTCTACAGTCAGAGAGCGGGTCCGTCGATTTTTCGAGGGGCTCAACTATGGTATTAGATTTAGCATGGCTAGAGAGTTGGAGATGGATACCCCATATCAGCAAGTGGTGGAGATCGTGTGGAGATTTGAGGGTATGTGGGGTCGTGAGAGAGAGGATAGGGAGGCTAAAAGGCCTCAAGGTACATGAGGATTTAGTGGTGGCCACACTGCAGCTACAGCCCGTCATGGCAGGGGCTATGTAATCATCCAGTTCATTCAGCACTTCCAGCTTCTAGTGGTGCTCCAGCTACTTCCAGGTCTCAGGTTGCCCTTAGACTTCTCAGGTCGTGGTTACTGCTCTAGTTTCCGCTCCACTTGTGCATCCAGCTAGGGGTGGAGGTCAGGCGGGTAGGAGACGCCCTAGAGGAGGAGGCCAGGCCAGATGCTATGCGTTTCCAGGTTAGGCGGAGGTGGTTGCCTCAGACGCAGTTATCACAGGTATTATTCCGGTTTGTCATAGAGATGTATCGGTCTTATTTGTCCCGGGATCCACTTACTCATATGTATTATCTTACTTTGCTCCGTATTTGGGTATATCTCGTGATTCCTTGAGTTCTCATGTGTATGTGTCCATGCCTGTGGGAAATGTTATTGTTGTGGACCATGTGTATTGGTCGTGTTTAGTTGTTATTGGTGGTTTTGAAACCATAGTGGATCTATTATTGCTCAGTATGGTAGATTTTGATGTTATCTTGGGCATGGACTGATGTCACTCTATCATGCTATTCTTGATTGTCACGCCAAGACGGTGACATTCGCTATGCCATGTTTACCATGGTAGGAGTGCAGGGGTACTTTGGATTATGTTCCTAACAGGTTTCTGTCTTTCCTTAAGGCACAACGGATGGTTGAGAAGGGGTGTGATGCATACCTAGCCTTCGTGAGAGATGTTAGTGTTGATACTCCTACTGTTAAGTCAGTTCCGGTAGTGAGAGACTTCACCAGAATGGTATCCAACGGATCTTCCGAGCATGCCACCCTATAAAGTTATCGATTTTGGTATTGACTTGTTATCGGGAACTCAGCCTATTTCTATTCTGCTGTATCGTAATGCCCAAGTAGAGTTGAAGGAGTTAAAGGAGCAGTTGCAAGAGTTTCTTGATAAGGTTTTCATTGGGCCTAGTTTGTCACCTTGGGGTGGTCCGATTTTGTTTGTGAAGATGAAGGATAGTTCTATGCGCATATGTATTAATTATCAACTGTTGAACAAGGTTACGGTGAAGAACAGGTACCCATTAACGCACATTGATGACTTATTTGATCAACTACAGGGTTCTTGGGTGGTTTCAAAGATTGATTTGCGGTCAGGGTATCATCAGCTGAAGATTCGGAATCTGGATATTTTGAAGACTGCATTTAGGACTCGGTATGGTCACTACGAGTTCCTTGTGATGTCATTTGAGCTAACCAACGCCCCAACAACATTTATGCACCTCAGGAACAGTGTATTCCAACCATGTCTTGATTCATTCGTTATTGTGTTTATTGATGACATCTTGGTGTATTCCCGTAGTTGGGAGGAGCATGAGCAGCATTTGAGGATTGTGCTCCAGACCAGGAGAGAAAAGAAGTTGTATGCAAACTTCTCTAAGTGTGAATTCCGGCTTGATTCAGTGGCATTTTTGGGTCAAGTGGTGTCGAGTGACGGGATTAAGGTAGATCCAAATAAGATTGAAGCAGTACAAAGTTAGCCCCAGACCATGTTTAGCTACTGAGATCTAGAGTTTCCTTGGTTTGGCCGGGTATTATTGCCGTTTTGTAGAGGGTTTCTCATCCATTGCTACACCTATGACCATATTGACCCAGAAGGGTGCTCCTTTCAGATGTTCCGAAGAGTGTGAGGAAACTTATCAAAATCTCAAGAATGCTTTGACTACTGCCCCAGTGATAGTATTGCCTACGGGTTCAGGGTCTTACACTGTGTACTGTGATACGTCCCGTGTTGGCCTTGGCGCGGTGTTGATGCAAGATAGAGGGTAATTGTCTATGCGTCTCAGCAATTGAAGGTCCTTGAGAAGAATTATCTGATCCATGACCTGGAATTGGCATCTATTATTAATGCCTTGAACATTTGGCAGCACTATTTGTGCGGTGTCCCTTCTGAGGTCTACACCGACAACCGGAGTCTCCAGCATCTGTTCAAGCAGAAAGACCTTAATATGCGGCAGGGAAGATGGTTAGAGTTGCTTAAATACTATGATATCACTATTCTATATTATCCCGGGAAGGCAAATGTGGTGGTCGATGCCTTGAGTCAAAAAGCGGAGATTATGGGTAATTTAGCATATCTACCGGCAGTGGAGAGGCCACTTGCCATTGATGTTCAGGCCTTGGCAAATCAATTTATTAGATTGGATATTTCAGAGCCTAGTCGAGTTTTAGCTTTCTTGGTTTCTCGGTCTTCTTTATATGAGCGTATCAGAGAGTGTCAGTATGACGACCCCTATTTGTTTGTCCTTAAGGACATAGTACAGCAGGACAATGTTAAGGAGGTTTCTATTGGAGACGATGGTGTGTTGCGGATCCAAGGTCGGTTATGTGTGCCCAATATGGATGGGTTATGTGAGTTGACTCTTCAGGAGTCCTATAGTTTGCGGTACTCAATTCATCCGGGTGCCGCTAAGATGTATCAGGATTTCAGGAAGCACTATTAGTGGAGGAGAATGACGAATGACATAGTAAAATATGTAGCTCGGTGCCTAAATTGTCAACAGGTGAAGTATGAGCACCTGCGGCTGGGAGGGTTGCTTCAGAGACTTGAGATTCTCGATAATGTCTGCAATCATATTGTAAATGAGACACATGCGCTATTATTGTGATAGATACTTTATGCTTCAAAAATTGGCAACAATAAGTTGTTCATGCTTAAGCAATTGATGACCTTTAAATACAAAAAGGATAGTCCTATTCTTGATCATGTAAATAATTTTCAGGGTGTCCTTGATCAGCTATCTAAAATATGAGTTAATTTTGATGATGAGATACATGGACTTTGGCTCCTTATACTACGCTAACTTCTTAAAAAATTCTTCATGTTTTTAGCCAAATTCAACTTCTAATGGTAAGGTTACCATGGAATATGTTAAGAGTTATGTGGTGAAAGTAAGGAGAAAATCCTAGGGCTCGCTTGTCATACTCTAATTCCCACCATGGGCCATGATGACGCCCAATATTGTCGTTAGGCAAGTCAACAATTTAATTAACATGATAATCGACGGTTCATAAGACATTTTAAAACAATGGTAAAATAATTATGTGAGATTTGTTCTATTTTTATAGAAAATACTAATATTATCTTCAAAATTAGAATATGATCAAAATGCATTACCAAATGGCGTAACAGAAATACATCCAAGATTAATAGACTAAATTCTCAAAATTCGGTGTCACAAGTGCATCGGCATCTACTAGAATGTACAATATTGCTACAATAACTGTCTGGAATAGATAATAGATTGAGTAAAATAAATGAATAGGAAGGGGATTACGTGTGTTATAGATCGTAGCATAGAGATCAGCTCACCACAAAGTCTCCTCAGCAACAGCGCCTACGCGCTGGTATGACCACCAAACATGCCTGTCCTAGTACCTACACAATTAGTGCAGAAGTATAGTATGAGTACATAAATCGATGCGTGCCCAGTAAATATCTAGACTATCCTCAAAGAAGTAGCGACAATGGGTAGACATTGATACTTACTAGTGGTCCAATAATCAAATAGAATAAAGGTAGACAGGTATGTTGCATATCCAGTCAAAGCAATGAAAATAGGTATATGTGCATAACACAATCCTCAACAGAAGAGTAGATACGAAATCCCCAAATACCGAATGCTACCTCGAATGGGGCATGTATATGATGAATAACAAATAAAATTCCAAACATTAAGTTAGGAAGACTCATAGGTACGCTGACTTGCGATCGAATATAATACACAATTCTGCTGAGGTCGTTCGGCCTGATCCATAAAATAGTGTATACTGCTGACGTCATACGACCCAATTCGTAGATGTATCTCATAATACTATCGAGGTCGTACGACCCGATCCATGGTAGTATTGCTGAGGAGTTCAGCTCGATCTATAAGAATAGTGAGACTTTGACGGGTCACTAGCCCAACTCACGAATATATGTGTGAGTTATGAAATTCAAGAAACTTTCAAACAAATATGCACAATGCGGGAGAAATCCATAACAAAAGGTATAATTTCCGCGGCTAACCAAGTAGTGCATCAAGTATCTGTAATAGCAAAGTTCAATACCTTACACAAGTCTAGTCTCAGGCTAAAGTACAAATTAAAGTATTTAAACAGGCAAGAATAACTCAAATAGTATAATTAAAACATAGTGTGAATCTACGTCTACCTGAACATAATCAAGAGTCTAGCATACACACGAGCACTCGTCGCCACATACGTGCGTAGCTCCCATAAGATGTAGCACATAACAAATATAGCATTCACAGGGTAAATTCCCTCCTACAATGTTAGACAAGAGACTCACCTCACTACGAAATCCTCTAACCAGCTCTAACTCCTCTCTAACACCTCAAAACCTTGTCGAACGATCCGAAACTAGTCAAAGAACATGCAGACCAATCAAAATATACTCAAAGACTTGTAATTTAATAATTAAAAATAAATTATCAACCCCGCGCGAAAAGTCAACAAAGTCAACCCTAGGCATGCACGCCCGAATTCTGAAAATTATCAAAAACAAATATTACCCATAACTTATATAGTCAATATCTATAAAATCATCTAATTTCATCCATGAATTAACCTCCAAATCAATGATTTGCCATTTCTCAACTTTGGGGCTCAAAACCCCAATTTCTACAATCCAAATACGAATAAAAATGATAAACAACGGAAGCAATCATGGGAAAACATCAAAATAAAGGTTTGCTATTTACCCCATTGTTGAGACAAGAACAATTCCTTGCAAATCACCTCAAACATAGCTTTAGAACTCAAGATATGCTCAAAATACTAAAATGCTCGGTTTGCCAATTTAAAACACCGCCCAGGTAATTTTTGTTCATCGCCTTTGCGGGACACCATCACATTCGCGAAGAGCAATTTTTCACGTTGACCGATCAATCCAAATATCCTTCTTTGCGTTCATGGGACCTCCCTCGCGTTTGCGAAGAACAAAAGTTCACACCAGAAACCAACAATCTTTCCCGACATGGAAATGGACAAATCTCTCTCATACGACCTTGAAATTTGATGATTCTTATTGATATGGTTCCGTAATTATGATACAAATCTAATGGTCAATCGAATCACAAATAAAAGGTCATTTTCTCAGTACGGTACCCTTTATGCCAAAAGAAACGATGCTGAAATATCAAATAAGAGCGTGACACAATTCAAACCCATCCTAAACTCATCGGAATCTAACCAAAAGTTGTGGATAAGTCCAAAATAATCATACTAAACTTTTAAATCATGCATCCGAGGTGGCTAAGTCCACTATTTTCCCGTGGTCAATTCATTTTGTTAAACTTTACTAGTATGCAACTTAAGTGTCTAAATCACTCTTAAACATTCCGGATCACGACCAAACATCACACAAGTCCCAATCAACTAAATGAACCTATCCAAGGTCCCGTAAAACCATTCAGAGTCCGATAACACCGAAGTTCACTCCAAGTCAAACTTAGCAAATTCAAAAACATTCAAAATGCAAACTTCCGACAATAAGTGCCAAATCACTCCCGGACCATCCAATGCTCAACCTGAATATATGTCCCAGTCCGAAATCAACTTACAAACCTATAGAAACCTTCAAATTTCGATTTCAAGATTATTTAATCAAAAATCAAATATTGGTCAACTCTTCTAACTTAAAGCTTCCGAATTAAGAATTATTCTTCCAAATTAACTCCGAACTTTCCGAAACTCAAAATTGACTACACGTGTAAGTTATAATACATATAGTGAAACTACTCAAGGTCTCAAACTCCTAAACGACTTGCTAGAGTTTAAAACGACCAGTCGGCTCATTACATCGTCCTCACAAGCAAATATTTTGGTTATAGAAGTGTAACGACCCAACTGGTCGTTTCGAACATTTGTATTTTGTTCAGCTTTTTGAAGTCATGAGTAGATCCATGATGTATTATGGCCCATATGCATTATCGGTTTTGGTTTTTAGGTGATTCAGATTGATTTGGAAGAATGAATCTCATGTTAGAAGCTTTAAGTTGGAAGAGTTAACCAAGTCTGACGTTTGTGTATTTGACTCTAGATCATAGTTTTGATGGTTCTGTTAGGTACGGATGGTGATTTTGAACTTGGGAGTATGTCCAGATTTGCATTTAGATATTTCTAAAAGGATTCGGCACTATTTGGTGAAAGTTGAAAATCTTAAGGTTTGGAATATTCATAAGTTTGACCGAGAGTTGACTTTAATGATATCATATTCGTATTTTTGTTCCGGGAGTTGAAATAGGTTCATTATGTCATTTGAAACTTCTGTGAAAAATTTGAGGTCATTCCGAGTTGATTTGATATGGTTCGGCACGCATTTTGGAAGTTAATAGTTTAAAAGTTCTTCAAGTTTGATTTGAGGTGTGATTCATCATTTTGATATTATTATGTGTGATTTGAATTTTCGAGTAAGTCCGTGTTACATTTTGGGACTTGTTGGTATGTTCATACGGGGTCTCGAGGGGCTCGGATGAGTTTTGGACGTGGTTCAGATTATTTCAATGGTTTTTATATTGCTGATTTGCTGGTGTGTCTGCAGAGCATTGCAATCGCGGAGCTAGGCTCGCGATGGCATAGAGCAATTTTTGATCTGCGTATTTTTCTTCTTCGCAATTGCAACAGGTCGACCGCGTTTGCGTAGAGTTGGGGCTAGTCTTATTCGTGTTCGCGAATGTGGAATCGCGATCGCGTAGTGTTAGCTGGGAGCTGGAGCTAGAAGCCTTCTTCATCGTATTCGCGTAGAGGGAGCCGCATTCACGAAGTTCCGTGCCAGCTGTGAGTCACCTTCGTGTGGTATGTTCCGCAAATGTGAAGAGTAATTTGAGGGCAGTGGAGTTTGTGCTTCACGATCGTGAAGCTGGTTCCGTGATCGCGTAGAGTTCACCTGGGCAGTGTTTATAAGGTACTCTATTTCGAAGGTTTTGGTCATTTATAATATATTGAGATATGGATCTCGGATTTGGGCGATTTTAATCACATGGATTGGGGTAACTTTTTTCTACATGATTTTGATTATATTTCATGAATCTATCTTCGATTTTGGCATTTGGATTATGAATTTTAAAGAGAAAACGGGGGTTTTCCCTAAACTTTCCTAAAGTGAATATTTGAGTTTTGAACATTGATTCGGAGTCGGAATTGAGTAAAATTAGTATGGTTGGACACGTAATTGAATGGGTTATCGGAATTTGTGAGTTTTGTCGTATTCTGAGGTGCGGGCCCGGATTAGACGTTTTAGTTGACTTTGAGTATTCGATTACAGATTTAACGTTTATCGATGGGTTTTCTTCCTATGGCATTATTTGATGATTTTGAGTTGCTTTTAGATAGTTTCGAGTCATTCGGAGGTCGATTTGAGCGGGATGGCGCTTCTAGTGTATCGATTTAGCTTGTTTGAGGTAAGAGTTTTGTCTAACTTTGCTGGGGGCATTTTTCTTATTAATTGATATTATTTGATACATGTCGGGGTATTGCATATATGAGGTGATAAACGTATATGCATGTGCCAGGGTTAATCATGCTCGGGGGTAGATTATACGATTATTAATGCCTTGTTGGAGTACGTGACATTCTTGCTTCAAGTTTTACTTCACTCCTAGATTAATATGAAAATAAAGTTAAATGCTAGAAATCATGATTTAGCTTATTATAACTTAACTAAAATTTGACGGACTTTTTGTGAAACTATAGATGTGCTAAATTAGATCATCACTATACTTAATCACAAATATATCGCTACGACCGCTATTCTTGAAATAATTGGATTCTAACTTGAGTTGAAGATCACTTTTGAGATTTGTTTAGATACTTGAATAATAAGGTTCTTGAGGTTCATTGAATTGTTATTGGCTTGAAATCTGTGTTTGATGTTCATTTGGAGTATTTGCTTAATCACTCTTCTTGATGTCATTTATGCTTTCAACCTTGCTTGTTATTGATATACATATGCTTGGTGAGGAAGAGTGTAAAGCACGAAGGGTGATTCCGTACCATTGCATATATATTATCATGTGAGGAAGAGTGTAAAGCACGAAGGGTGATGATGTGCCATTTCATAAATATTATCATGTGAGGAAGAAAGTAAAGCACGAAGGGTGATGCCATGTCATTGAATTTACATTATCATGTGACGATGAGAGTAAAAGCACGAAGGGTGATACCGTGCCATTGTTTTTATATTATCATATGTTCGTGGCACGAAGGATGTTTCCGTGCAGGCGAGAACGAGAGACATGCATTATATTGTGATGTCTTTTCCCTTGTGTATACATTATGCCCTTATCTTGAGGTGTCACTGTTGCACCTATGTTCTCTATGTGACTTGTCATTGTTGATCTATCTTTGTCCTCTATCTAAATTTCTGTTGTATTACCCATTCCTTCTATCTGTTTAGCTTATCAAGATTATGCTTTCCTTCTTGTTTGTTATATCTACATCTGTGCCATTTCTCATTAGTTGCACTTTTGTATAAGCCTTCTACCTTGTTAGTTATCCATGCCTTATATTTTGTTTAGCTTTTAAAGATCGTGCTTTTCTTCTTGTTTGATACATATCTACATCTATGCTATTTCTCATTTGTTGCACTCTCGTATAAGCCTTCCACCACAATAATTAGTGAAATCATGTTCTCCTATCTTATTTTCTATCATTACTTCTATGCCTCTCACCTAGTCTGTTACCGTTGTCCACATGTACTGCCTTGTTCGTTATTGCTACCTGTGAATTTCCCACTTTGTTTTTACTGTTACTGGCATTTCTTTCACGTAGTTGGTACTATCATACATATGTTTGGAGAGGAAGAGATAAACGCATGAAGGGTGTTGTCGTGCCATTTGTTTTGATATCTTGAGCACATTTTCTCACATTATGAAAATTTTGGATTCACTACCATAGTTTGATGATCATCGTTTTAAGGAAAAGATTGATTGTGATATTGGGAAACATTGACCGTAATTTCTTCTAGTCATTATATACGCCTTCACAAATTTATTCTCGTACTTTTCTCTATTATATTCTAGTATATTTTCAACTACAATTCTATTGCACAGGTCATATCAGTGATTATCTTTTAACTAAACATCCTCATCACTACTTCACCGAGGTTGGTCAAGATACTTATTGAGTATATGGGGTAGGTTGTACTAATACTAAGCTTTTGCACCCTATGTGCAGATCTTGATGTTGATGTTGTTGTGTAAGGCTGGAGCTGGCATTGAAGTGGTACCTGTGTTCCGATTGCAGCTGCCACTTGCCCTTGGTACCTTTAGATTTACAAATCTTTTTATGTATATTTCGAACATGTGATGCATTTACTTTGTTCCATCTTTGTAAACTCTAAGTCTTAGAAGCACATGATTTGTACTACCAGTCCTTGGGATTTGTATGGAAAGTTTAATTATTTTATTCATTGTCTCCTTTTACCGGATTTAAGTTGTGTTGACGGTTATCAGGCTTACTTAGAGGGTAGGATTAGGTTCCATCACCACTAGTTGGATTTTGTGTCGTGACAAGTTGGTATCAGAGCAGTAGGTTTGTAGGTTCTATGAGTCATGAGCAAGTTTCTAGTAGAGTCTCGCGGATCAGTATGATGACGTCCATACCTATCTTCAAGAGGATACAGGGCATTTAGGAAACTTCCCTTCTTTCTTTCCTCATCGTGTGACTTTGTTTTAGCTTGGTGCCAATATCTTTGATTTCTTCCTATCCACTCGGATGTGATGTTGCACACTCGGTATCAGCTATGCGCCGATGGTTTGTGATGCCGTAGATGGATTATGAAGGGCTATGGATGCTCGATTAATGCCGCGATGTGCTGTCTAGTCTTGGGATTAGATGATGTGATATATTTTTCAGTCATTCATTTGTGGTACAAAGCGGATTCTGGTATCTGGTTGGTGAGCACGGACTTGGAAAGATTGGCGGGTGGCCTAGTTGTTGTGATTATGGCGGGTTAATGGTAAAGTGTTGATTCGAGTACAGTCAGGGGGTTATCTCCTGCGTGATGAGTTTGGGATATGTGTTTCGTATAAGGTTTCCTTTTAGTGGAATGCTTATATTATCATTTCAGAGTATTTGGGGAAGTTTGCTTGACTATTGCAAGGATGGGTATGCGCTTGCAGAGTCTTCAGAGTGTTCTATGACCAAGTATTGCATGCATTTTTGAAGTACTCAGCTGATTAGCAATGCAGGATCGGAGCATCTATGGAGATATGGTACTTTGAATTACCGATGATATGTTCTATGGCTTTGAGATAAGTGGGGGAGTCTGCTATCGACGATCGAATTGCAGGATCATACATTGTATCTGTTTTCGGGCTGAGGGATTGCTTGGTTTTTTCTTTGAATATTCATGTATTGGTGAAGGGCGGGTTGCTCGGTGCGTATTGGTTATGTATTGGAGATTAGAGCAAGGTAAAAGGGCTAACAAGAAGGTTTTGATGAGTTCCAGATCATATGTGGGATCTAAGGACTCTTGAATTTGTGTATGGATAGGGCTTGAGATCGGTAGCGAATGGTGACCGGATCTGCAATATTTCTATTTCAAGAATGATTCTACATGGCAATATTAGAGGGATGCAAGAGACGGCTTCAAATTCGCAGAAGGTTCCTTCAGAGCGAGCTTATCAGATTGAGTTACTTTTGGGTTGGTAGTCTGTGTGATTCGATTAAGTTAAAGGAGATCACTTCTGATGACTTGATTATATGTTAAGGAGTTTCGAAGAATTCACCATGGTTATGGGCACAACCCGGAGTTGATGTTTTCTACATGTATAGAAGGTATATTGCACGTGGTGATGTCCTCCTGGATTGGGTTAAATGGAAAGTTATTGGTTGATGAGGTGTTCGTACTATTTGTGATTCAGAGTTAATTATTAGATATTCATACTCTTCTCAAGTTAGCATCATAGTTGCGGTTCGCTGTGTGGGGTTAAAAGTTACAAGCACAAGGTTGTGGTTTAGTTTCGAAGGGAAGGTCACGAGTTATAGATGGCAAGAACGATTTCAGATGTTTAAGAGAATACTGGAACTATTGGGTACCACTTGCTAAGGGTGTGCATTTCAGAAGGCACCACGTGTTTCGACTAGCGACTGCTGGGCTAGTGTTATAATGATCTCCTAGTTTTGGGCCGCTGAGCTTCAGGTTTTGCTATATTGCACAAAAGATTTATGTGGGTATTCTCTGCGAGATGATTGTGCACGAGTGATTTGTTGTCCATTTGCTTAGTAGAGTTGGAATCGAATATGGAGATTCCATTATTCTAGAGATATAAAGACTGGATATTCTCGCAGGCATACTATTTCTTGGTTATGAACTGTGAAGATATATTAAGCATTGGATAGCTGATGATATATGTTATGGATATATTGTTATGGACTTTTGGAAGGTTATTTACCTATTTGGGAATGATCAGAATTTGGCTCAGGGGGCTATTTGTAGGCCTAATGAGAATGTGTATTCTTTATCGGATCAGATTTGCTTTCTCCTACGCAACTATTACAGCAGGTATATCATCGGGCGAAATGGATGTTATTCGCACCCTAGTATAGGTTATGTGTTCTCTCTTATGTTATGACGGGTTGCGACGATTACATGATTATTCGCATGCATGCTGTAATTCCTTTTAGGCCTTATAGCGTTATGGCCCTCATGAAGTTGGTTTTCTTATTGCATCGTAGTTGTTCTTGTCTTTCTTAATATTGTTTTATGCCTAATTATCTTCCCACAGTTATATTTGTGCACTCTATCGTGGTTGATATTGATGTATATGTGATTAGTGAACCCGATCATTATGGCTCGATAGGTACCCCTATGTGAATTGATATGATTGGATCGGGTTGCACTCCGCAACAGTATAGTGATGATGTGTATTTCCTTATGCTTATTTCGTGTGTTTTGCTTTTACTTTGTGGAAAATAGTTCATAGGAAGATACTAATATTACCCCTCTTTCTTAACTTTCTTGGTAGACTCTTATTTTACCTTCTTATTATTATCTGTCATATCTGAATTATTACTTGTTTGTTGTACGTACTGCGTAGTGTGGAGCTCCATATGGATTTTGGTGTGACATGTCGGTTGGGCTGCTTGTATTGGCTGAGATGAGGTTTATAGACCTGAGGTTTGCACTATCATGTTAGGATAAGGAGTGTTTGGAAGGATGATACCATATTTCCGCTCAAAGTTGGGCAATGGTCCTTGTCGGATGAGAGAGCTTCTTGGCCTGTTGATGTCATGGGTGGTTATGAGTTTCTGCATTTTTCTTTTATCACTAGCAGCATTGCGAAGGTCTAGAACGAGGTTTTACTTGATATGAAGTGTATTACCGGTACCGACATTATTTTTGGTCAGTCATGGTAGTTAGAAGCTATTGCTACGGGGTATCTGAGTTATGTGGAGTATTATGTGATCACCCCCAGGGTTAACGTTGTGGCTTGATTCGGCTTGTTCAATCTTGTACAGTCTATTGATGCGTGATTCGAGTCTTATGATGAGTTTCAGGTGTTGAGGATTGGGTAAGGTTTATGAGTTAAGGTTGAAGTAGGATCTTCGGTGAAGTTTTTTTGTCAGGCTTGCATGGATTAGGGTGACATTGGATCACCCACGGCTATGTGCGTGATGAGATTACATAGTGATTTTCTGGCTTTGGAAGGACTCTTAGCACGTTCGAGGATGAACGTATATTTAAGTGGGGGAGAATGTAACGACCCAACTGGTTGTTTCACGCATTTGCATTCCATTCAACTGTTTGAAGTCTTGAGTAGCTCCATGATGTATTATGACTCGTGTGAATCGTCTGTTTTGGTTTTCAGGTGATTTGGAAGAATGAATCTCATGTTAGAAGCTTTAAGTTGGAAGAGTTGACCAAGTTTGACTTCTGCGTATTTGACCCCGGATCGGAGTTTTGATGGTTTCATTAGTTCCGGATGGTGATTTTGGACTTGGGTGTATGTCCGGATTTCTATTTGGATGTTTCTAAAATATTTCGACACTATTTGGTAAATGTTGGAAATTTGAAGGTTTGGAATCTTCATAAGTTTGACTGAGAGTAGACGTTGATGATATCGGATTTGAATTGTTGTTCCGGGAGTTGTAATAGGTTTGTTATTTCATTTGGAACTTTTGTGCAAAATTTGAGATCATTCCGAGTTGATTTGATATGGTTCGGCACGAGTTTTGGAAGTTAAAAGTTCAAAAGTTCTTCAAGTTTGATTTGAGGTGTGATTCGTCCTTTTGATGTTATTATGTGTGATTTGAAGTCTCGAGTATGTCCGTGTTAAGTTTTGGAACTTGATATGTTGGGAAGGGATTCTGAGGGGCTCTAGTGAGTTTCAGACGTGGTTCGGATAATTTCAAATGGTTTTTGTATTGCTGATTTGCTAGTGTGTCTATAGAGCATCGCGATCGCGAAGATGGGCTCACATTCGCATAGAGGAATTTTGGAGCTGGGTATTTTTCTTCTTCGCGTTCGCGATAGGTCGACCGCATTCGCGTAAAGTTTGGGCTAGTCTTCTTCGTGTCTCAAATATGGAATCTCGGTCGCGTAGTGTGAGCTGCGAGCTGGAGCTGGAGGCCTTTTTCATCGTGTTCGCGTAGAGGGAGCCCTGTTCGCGAAGTTCTGTGTCAGCTTTGAGTCACGTTCACGTGGTATGTGCCGGGAATGCGAAGAATAATTTGAGGGCAGTGGAGTTGGTGCTTCGCGATCACGAAGCGGGTTCCGCGGTCGCATAGAGTTCACATGGGCAGTGGTTATAAGGTACTCTATATCGAAGGTTTTGGTCATTTTATCATATTTTGAGCTATGGAGTTCGGATTTGGGCAATTTTGAAGGTGATTTTCACCACATAGATTGGGGTAAGTGTGTCACAACCCCAAATCTCCCACCGTAGGATTGCATAATAGCACCTAGTCTCTAAGACTAGGTAAGCCTCACATATATGAAGAAGTAGTGGAAATAACATCAGAACTTCAAATTAAACCATCTAACTAACATAATAGAACTAAACAATACCGCCGACAATAACTCCCAAAATCTGGTGAGATTTAGTCATAAACTCTCCACGAATATACTGAAACAACCCTAAAACATCATTGTCTAAATAAAGAGTATGCAATAAAAAAAACAAGGACAGAGGGTGACTCCAAGGCCTGCAAACGCCGGCAGGTATACCTTGAAGTCTTCGATCTGAAAGCTCTACTCACTGGTTCCTAGCCTGGTATGAGGTACCTGGATCTACACAAAAAGGTATGCAGAAGCATAGTATGAGTACACCGCAACGGTACCTAGTAAGTATCAAGCCTAACCTCGGTAGAGTAATGACGAGGCCAGGTCAAGACACCTACTAAGATAAGAAAAGAAGCTGAACAAGTGTAATACAGTATAATAATAGAAACGAGGAAATGAGGCAATGAACAAATACAACAAGATAAGATACAACTGAATTTAAAGAAAAAATGGTAACAAGCAAGGAACATATAATATGAATATCAAGAAAACAATACAGACAAACACAAGTGAGGTAAATGAAATATAGCAACAAGAATTACAACCGAAGTACAGCCTCGAATCTCATTTCACAATCACAATCACAATCCTTTCTTATACCGCAGCGTAATCCTTACATTTAATAATTTTGAAAATAGTTTTCTGAAATAGCTACACGTACTTTAGCCTACCTTATGTCGCCGCATGCACATTAACCCCTATCCTTATACCGTCGCATGCGCATCAATATCACAATAAAATCACAACTCGCACCATATGTGACCATATGCCACAACTTGCCAAATCAACAATAGAAATGTTTCCATAACAAATAGCCCATGGCTCCACCACAATGTGTACAAGAGTCTCAACAATAGCAAACTGAAATTGAATAGTCAACAAGAATGGTGTTTTAAAAATTAACAACTTTGCCTCAATGTGATCACGACTTTTATAACTTCAACACCAATAACTCAACAAGAAGCTTTTGCATGGAAACAACAACTTCAAGTAACCAATTCAACAATTAAGGAAGTAACGGGCAATAAAGAAGACAATAACTTCAACTTAAAGCATATAAGAACAATTAACAAGTAAAAGGTGAAACAAGTGTTAACAATGTCAAATAAGGCATGTGAGGGTAGATTAATACATGTAAGGATAGACTAACAATGAAAATATAACATACTATGACAATTCAATTAAAGTCATGAAAAGAGTCCAATAGCCTAAACTGGTCAAATACCGCATATATCTTGTGTACCCACTCGTCACCTTGCGTACACGACTTTCACATATCAAACATAGCACAATTAACCCAAATCCTAAGGGATAGGTCCCCCACACAAAGTTAGGCAAGATACTTACCTCAAACAAGCTAACCCAATCCACTAGTAAGCCCTTTCCGCGAATATCCAACTCCGAACGGCTCGAATCTGGGCAGAATAACTTTATACCATAAATATAAATCATAGAACACTAGTTCGGATAATAGAGTTGCAGTTTTTAAAAGAAAATTAAATATTCAACCTCGGGCTCGCGTCTCGGAACACGACGAAACTTACAAAATCTGAATACCTATTCAATAACGAGTCCAACAATATCACAATTATTCAATTTCGACCTCAAATCGACCTTCTAATCCCCAAAATATAGCTTAGGAAGTTTTCATAAATTTCCGTAATTTTTCCAACTCAAAATACTAATTAAATGATAAAAATAATAATGGATTTATATATAATAATCAAATCCGAGTCAAAAATACTTACCCCGATCAACTCCTTGAAAATCTCTTCCAAACTTGCCCAAAACCGAGGTCTACATCAGCTCACAAAAGACGCTACGCGGTCGCATGACTACAGATGCGAACGCGATGGCAGAACATCCCAAGGCTTCACGGTCGCGGACTACTTCACGCGAACGCGATGAACAACGCGTGCCTCAGCACAGTCTCCCTTTTCTTCTACGCGATCGCAATACATTACCATGTTCGTTGTGCAAAACATCCCAACCTTCCGGGCACACATCCTCATTTATACGATCGTGAAGAGCAAATCCCCATCTGCCAACAAGGACCCTACGCGATCGCGGTTAGACCTTCGCGAACGCAGTGACGAAAACGAGAAGCACAAAACCAGCTATCCCAAAACATAAACAAATGGTCCAAACTCAATTCGAAACACACCTGAGGCCTCTGAGATCCCGTCCGAACATACCAACAACTCCTGAAATACGATACAAACTTGCGCAAAGCCTCAAATCTCATCAAACAGTATCAAAACCACGAATCGAACATCGATCAATGCCTATTAAACAAATGAACTTCCAACTTCTAAAACTAATGCTGAAACATAAAAAACCAACTCCAAATGACCTAACATTTTGCACAAAAGTCATAAATGACACAACGGTTCTATTCCAACTTCCGGAACCGAAATCCAGATACGATATCAATAAAGTCAACTCTCGGTTAAACTTCTCAATCTTCCAAACCTTCAACTTTCCAACTTTCACCAATTAAAGCCAAAATGACCGGTGGACCTCCAAATCAATATCCGAACATACGTCCAAGTCCAAATCACCATACAAAGCTATTGGAACCATAAAAGCTCCATCCTGGAGTCATCTAAACAAAAGTCAAACTCCAGTCAACTCTTTCACCTTAAGCTTATAACTTTGGGACTAAGCGTCCCAAATCACTCAGATCCTCACCCGAAAACAAACCAACCACCCCAGCAAGTCACATAACCAAAATATAACATAGACGAGGTAATAAACAGGGGAACAAGGCTAAAATACTCAAAATGACCAACCGATTCGTTACATCCTCCCCCTCTTAAAACAAACGTTCATCCCCGAACAAGTATAGAGACAAACCTAAAATGGTGAAAAGTTGAGGATAACGGCTACGCATATCATGCTCGGTCTCCCAAGTCGCCTCCTCGACTGGTTGACCCCTCCACCACACCTTTACTGAAGCAATGTTCTTTGACCTCAACTTTCGGACCTGCCTGTCCAAGATGGCCACCGGCTCCTCAACATAAGTCAAATCCTTGTCCGATTGGACAGAGCTGAAATCTAAAACATGGGGCGGATCACCGTGTTACTTCCAGAGCATAGAAACATGGAGCACCAGATGAACTGCAAATAAACTAGAAGTCAATGCAAGCTTGTAGGCCACCTCTCCCACTCTCTTAAAGATCTCCAAAGGACCAGTATACCTAGGGCTCATCTTGCCCTTCTTCCTGAACCTCATCACACCCTTCATAGGTAATACCCAAAGCAAAACTCGCTCTCCAACCATAAATGCTACATCACGAACCTTCCGATCAGCATAACTCTTCTACCTAGACTGTGTTGTACTAAGCCGATTCTGGATTAACATGACCTTCTCCAAGGTATCTCGAACTAAATCTGTGCCCAACAATTTGGCCTCGCCCATCTCAAACCAACCAACTGGAGAACGACATTGCCTCCCATATAAGACCTCATAAGGAGCCATCTGAATACTCTACTGGTAGATGTTGTTGTAGGAAAACTCCGCAAGTAGAAAGAACTGATTCCGAGAAACCCCAAAATCCATAACACAGGCAGGAAGCATACCATCTAAGATCAGAATGATGCTCTCAAACTATCCGTCCGTATGGGGGTGGAATGTTGTACTCAACTCAACCCGTGTGCCTAACTTGCGTTGTACGGCTCTCTAGAAGTGCGATGTTAACTGTGTGCCCCGGTCAGAGATAATGGATACCGGCATACCATGAAGATGGACAATCTCGCGGATATAGATCTTAGCCAGCTGCTCTGCAAAATAGGTAGTCACCACCGGAGTGAAATTAGCCGACTTGGTCAAGCTATTCACATAATCAGGAATGTTAGCATATGCATGAACACTCGTCACTTCATACGTGCACATATCCCATAACACATAGCACATGACAAACATGGCACCTACGGGGTACATTCTCCCTCACAAGGTTAGATAAGAGACTTACCTCGCTCCGAAATCTGATAGCCGGCTCCAATGCCTCTCTAATACCTCAAACCAATGCCAAACGATCTGAAACTAGTCAAAGAAAGAGCAAACTAATCAAAATATACTCAAAGACTTGTAATTTAATCAATTAGAAACAATTCTCAACTCCACACGAAAAGTCAAGAAAGTCAACCCCTGGGCCCACGTGCTCGGATTTCGTATATTCTCGAAGATAAACATTACCCATAGCCCCTTGAACTCAAATATATAATTTATTCCATATTCCATGTCCAATTTTGTGATCAAAACTCAAATATATAATTTTTAGCTTTTCTTCCAAAATCCCATAATTTCTACCACATTTTATGTTAATATCCATATATAATCCAAGTTTTCAACTCACAAGTAGTGAAAATCACTTACCTCATAAACGATAATGAAAATGGCTCTCCAAAATCGCCCAAAATCACGGAAACACCCTCGCGATCGTGAAGGTCAAACGGCCTCACTCACGAATTCCTTCTACGCAAATGTGAGGCCCCACTCGTGATCGCGATCCTCAACCTGACAAGCCTACGCAAACGCGAACGCGAGCCCAGCTCTGCGAACGCGAAGTCCAAGCCTCCAACCTTAGAAATTCACCTTTCGAGATCGTAAACATCTTCCCGCGATCGCGAAGAGCAACCCTCCAAACCAGGCCCCATCACTAACACTTAGCGTTTGCTATCTTTTTCGTGCGATCGCGATGAACAACCAGATCAAGCATCGCGATTGCGACTCCGCATTAGCAATCGCCTAAACAACACTACGCGATCGCGAAACTTTCTCCACGATCGTGATGCACACCCCTGACACCAGAAACCAGCAATCACAAAATAAAGGAAAATGATCTGAAACCATCCCAAAACACACCCGAGGCCCCTGAGACCTCGTCTAATCACACAAACAAGTCTCACTTTATCCAAACTTATCCAAAGTCTCAAAATGCCACAATAACATCAAAACCACGAATCAACGATATCCTTCTTTTAACTTTCAAACATTCAAACTTCACTGAACTCGTCTGAATCACACTTCCAATAGAAGTTCTAATCAAGCTTCACGCACAAGTTCTAATCAATGAAAAACCTATCCAAGGTCTCGAAGAACCACCCGGAGATCAATAAGACCAAAGCCCACTATAAGTCAAACTTAGCTAATTTCAAAATGCAAACTTCCAACAATAAGTGCTGAAATGCTCCTGCACCATCCGATACTCAAACCGAACATATGCCCGATTCCGAAATTACCTTATGAACCTATAGGAACCTTCAAATCCAGATTCTGAGGTTATTTACTCAAAAGTATAACCTTGGTCAATCTCTAACAAGCTTTCGAATTGAGAATTATCCTTCCGAATCAACCCCGAACTTCCAAAAAATCAAATTCGACTACACATGCAAGTCATTATACATAAAGTGAAGCTACTCAAGTCCTTGAACCTCTAAACTACATGCTAGAGCTCAAAATAACCGGTCGGGTTATTACAATTGTATGGTCAAATCCCATTTTTACCAAATTCTAGGTTTTTCAACATAACCCCAAAATTCTACTAATTCCCATGTTAAGATTTATACTTAATCCATGTATTTAACTCATAATAGGTAGAAATCACTTGCCTTATGATACTTGATGAAACTTCCCTTTCAAAGAGCTCCCAAATCGCCCCAAGCCAAGAAAAGAATGGGTGAAATAAGCCTAAGTCCCTTATTAAAACTTGTATTTTGCTCAAGTGTTACCCTTCGTGATCGTGGGACCTACTTCATGATCGCAAAGATCAATCTCACGCCAAGTTGTTGCCTCATCTACGCGATCGCGGTAGCCTACTCACGAACACAATGGAAAAAGGCATGACATCCCCTTAGACGGACTTCCTCTATGCCAACGCGACTCCCTGGTCACAAACGCGAAGGCCAGTGCCCCTAATTCTCCGCAAACGTGAATCTCTAACTTCGAACGCGAGGAGCAACTATCACTCACCACCAACACACACTCCATGATTGCGGTAGCCCTTACGCGATCGCAATGAACACCAGCGTACTAGAAAACCAGCAACTTAAAACATGAAGGAAATGATCTGAATGCTCCTCAAAACACACCCGAGGCCCCCGGGACTCCGTCCAATCACGCCAACCAATCCCACAATATATTCAGACCTACTTGAGGCCTCAAATCATATAAAATAATATCAAAATCACTAATCGTACCTCAATTCAAACTTAATGAACTAATCCAAATTTCCAAATTCCAAACTTATGTCGAACATACCTAAACAACTCGAAATGACTCCAAATTTTACACACAAGTCACTAATCACTATACTAACCTTTCCAAACGGACATCGATAATACTAAAGTCTACTTCAAATCAAACTTAGATAACTCTAAAACCTTTAAGATACCATTTTCAAACAATAAGCGCTAAAACACTTTTGGTCCACTTGAAACTCGATCCGAATATACACCCAAGTCCAAATTCACCATACAAACCTATTGAAATCTTCAAATTCCGATTCCAAGGTCGTTTATTTAAAATGTTGATTCAAGTCAAACTTGGCCACCTTAGGCCACTATTATGGAACTAAGTACTATGAATTCAACATGAACCCTTGAAAACCAAACCAATCGTCCCCGCAAGTCATAAAATAGGAAAAGCACATACGGAAAATCTTAATAGGGAAATGAGAATCTAAAAGGTAAAATGACCGGCCGGGTCATTACAAATTTGGGGAGTTTGTCTAGAATTTTGGAGACTGTAAATTAGGGGATTTGGAGTCAATTTGGATTCGGTTGTGGAATCTAATCGCATATTTGGACTCGTGGGGTTATGAATAATCGGGATCTAACTCTTGACTCGGGTTTTAACCATATAAGCCCGAGTTGACTTTTGTTGACTTATAGAGATTTGATTAAAGATTAAAGCTTTATTGTTTGGAATTGGTTTCTATGACTTTGTTTGATGTTATTGAGTTGTATTTGACTAGATTCGATTCATTTGGAGGTTGATTTAAAATGGAAAGCTATTTTATAAGGTTGAAGACTACTGTATAAAGTTAAGTCTTTTGTCTATCCTTGTAAGAGGGAATTCTCCTTATATATGATCTATTTGCTACTTGTTGCTTGATTTAGGAGCCACATATATGTGAAGTGATAAGCGTATATGTGTATCGAGGTTATGGCCATATCCAATAAATGATAGGCTTATTCACGTTTTATCTATGACAATGTGATGACTTGACATTGTGGCTTAGAAGCATGCCTAGGGTTATCACTTATGAATTAAGCATAAATGATTATTTTGCCACATTGAGCTTCTTTGCCGAGTTGTAGTCATATACTTATCTTATTGATTTATAATTTGGTGGTTAAATGGCTTATTTAATTCATGTCGAATACTATGATAAAACTTTTGAACGATGAAATTGCTTATTGAATTGTTGAGATAACTGAATTATATGATTAGCTATAGCCATCTTTTCGCCTTGTGTGCTTTTATCCATATTTCTATTATTATGATTCGGTGCCTTTAACAATGTTGTCTCATACATATATCTATAAGTTTGAAAGCTGAATATTGCGAAAAGATAAGAATTTTGGTACCACAGATATTATGAGCGAATATTGGTTATTGAAGATGTTATGTGGATCAGGTAGCATACCGCCACGGGTATTAGATATGGATTGGGTGGCATGCCATCATGGATGTTTATATGAATTGGGTGGAATGCTGCCATGAAAATATTTCTGGATCGAGTTGCACGCTGCAACGATGCTTGGATTTGGTACCATTCCTCCAGAACCATGTGATTACCCATGTTACTTTGGGGCCTAAAAACATATGTTACTCAAATTTGTATTGACTTAGACACTCAATCAGTGTTGGGTTTATGGAGATGTGCGGTGAGAATTGATATTGGATTGTGCGCTTGCATTGGTAGCTTAAACTAATGCAGCGGCTCCTATTTTACCCGATTATTATTTGACTCGTATCATGATTATAAAAAGATTTGAAATATCTGATGTTCTGTACTATCTCTTGTTTGGAAAGTATGTTTACATACCAACTTTATTGTGCTTCTGCTGGTAGACTTGATTGATAATATCATATTTTATTTCATATGTTGATTACGCCCCTTATGATAATTAAGCTGATAGTAGGTCCAACTATTGACCTCCTGCCACTACTTCTTCGAGGCTAGATTTGATACCTATTGAGTACAGTATTTTGTACTCATACTATATTTCTGCACATTTTTTGCAGGTTCTGAGATTGATTTTGGTGGCATTCATCTAGCTGAGTAGGAGTGCTTATAGGAGATTTCGTAGTGAGCTGCTTACTTGATTTGATCTGCAGCACATAGAGTTATCCTTCCCTTCTCTTTGTATCTTTGTTATTTCCGGATGAACTTTATATTCAGTTAAAATCTTGTACCCTTATTAGATTCTTGTGACTAGTTGTGATACTTGGGTTTTGGAAGAGTTGTTGAGACAGTTATGGTCATGTGTAGACCCTGTCTGAGATTTATGCACATTTAATATTTGAGTTATATGATACTTTGCTTTTGCTTATATGTTATGAATCAATTAACGGCTTAATAACTGAATTCTGTTGTTGATGTGAGAGTTGGCTTGCCTATCAAGTGTGTTAGGTACTATAACAGCCTTTGGTGGGATTTTGGATCGTGACAGCTAGTGTGCATAGAAATATTTGGAGCAATGGAACAAGGTTTTCTCTCTTATTCTCTCAAAGAGGATGCTCTCTCAAACCTCTCTTATGTGCTAAAGTCTTTCAAAAACTAATAACAATGAGCCTGAAATAATATAATTCTCTGATGGCTGCTCTATTTGTAAGCAATGAATGACACTTTCTTTAAAGCAAAAATCAATTCTAACTAGGAATCAAAACTAATTAAAAATAAAAACCAAATATCAAAAAGAATTGAATTAGGTCATGGGACCTTTGGCTGGATAATAGGGAACAACCCAACATCAAGAGGCGTATACAAGAGTTGAATTTGACCGGTTCGAGTTCAGAATTCCATCATATACCATTTCATTTTTTAAATTTGAAATTTATTTTTTATACTTATTTTGTGAGTTTTTAAATAAATAGAAAATCTAAATTAAAGTTACCAGTTAGATGAACTCATAACATATTCGCTAGGTGTCACTTCATTCGCAGGATTTTATCAAAGGGGATATAGGTATAAATAACAAGAGAAGCTGGCACCATCTTTTCAGTTTGATGGACTCAAATTTAGGATCCGACATGTAAATCGAGCAAATTTTGTATGTGCTGACCACATGCAGGACCCATGAAGCGAAGCTATTCCAAGGTTTATAATGTGATGCAATAAAGTTCTGTCTTTTATACTGATTTTGTGATTTACTCTATAAATTAGGTTGTCAATGTAAAATTAATGGTTTGGCGTTAAGATTTTGTTGTTTTGTTTGGATAAGGTTTGCGCGCGCTCGGGGAAATTCAACTTATTTTGTCTTGCGCTTCTTGCTTTTTACTAGCAAATTAGAAGGACAATTCTTTATAAAGTGAAAAATAGAGTTCTTCCTTATTAATGAGGAACACTTTTTGAGATATCCATTAGTTTATCCAACAAATACTAGAAGTTATTATCTATAAATTGAAATAGAAATCCGTTGTGGAGGTAAAAGATTTTCAGTGATTGTGAAAGTGATGAATATGCATTGGCAGAAAAGAAGGTTAGGCGAAAAAAAACTATATAAAGAGAGAAATCGTGTTAAAGACATAGTTAATTATACAATAGTGTGCCTTCTCTAACAACTTAAATTTTCAGATGAGATGGACATACAATTCAATATAATATCAAAGTAGTCAGATGTGTCATTGTAACCTATTATTAAAAGAATTTCCACGTCCAATTGGCTCATGAAGAAAAATCAGGCCAGTGTGTGAGTGAACTTATTGAGGACATAATTTAAGTAAATAAAAGTGAGGCTTTTTAAAATAATTTTAAACTTTTAAACGAGATAGTCACCGAATAAATGATAAAAAAATAAAGCCGAGAAAAGAATGAGAGAGATATACAAAGATCTGTAATCATGCTTATTTATACTGAACAATGTTATTATTAGTAACAAATTAATTAGAAAAAATAGTTGCTTTGAAAATGACATGAAGAGAAGAGTAAGAAATTCAACTCTCAATCAGCTCAATGTGCAGAGGAAAGGAGGCACAAATCTGGTTACATGTGATGTTAAATTTCGTCGAAGGTTCAAAGTTTGTGTAGTTACTAAGAAAACGTTGAAGTGAACCTCTACTTCAGCTCTCCTGAGAGAATCTTTTACCTATTTGAAGATCCCATGATGAGACACAAAAGACAAACCAACTCATAATTACTACACAGAAAATAAGTGGAGTATATATATGTCAATTGCACATATTATTTGGAATTAAGTCTTTATATATGTCAGGGATATCACTTGTACATACAATAGTAGTCTTTTAAAACTTATTATAGTTGGTAAACTGCAATATTTGACATGTTATTTATCTTCGGTCTTCGTCAAAATCTTTTAGTATTTTTACAATAATAATAATAATAATAATAATAATATTTTTAATAATACTTGGTCTGAAACCATAGGAGCCGTTTGGTTGGTCTTTGAAGGAATTTAATCCTCACACAAAAACCAAAATAGTATGAATAATTTTTAATACAACAAAATTAAAGCATTCGAAAATAATTAATTCCTAATAACTAGTCTATGCATTACGATTCCTGCATAACTAATACCCAAACAAGACAACCCCATATTGTGGCTTATAGGAAATCTCAAAAATAAACATATAACCCTACGTACAAAGATTGTCCACCCACAAGGGTATTCATTCACTCACCTACCAACCTCCACATGAGAATAAACATCATCAAAATTCTCTTTACAAAGTTAAGAAAATGAAAAGAGTAGTACAAGAAAAAATAATATTCGTAACACAAAAGTCAGTCACAACGTGCATAAATTTGATATAGCAAAACGTTTGCGACGTACTTATTCGTAATAAATATACCAACATAAATCTGTAATTGTCTTGGCGTGAAAGGCCATGAAATAAAGATTGATGTGGAATTGTTCATTCAAATCCTTAATTGTATATAGTGATTAGTGGACCCTCACCACATAATACAAACTTGATCAAAAATAGCCTCCATGCAGGAGATAGCTTGACTCGTGGACCTCTTATACCCTTAACAGTATATTCATCAATGGAAATAGCAATCAGTTTCACCTCTTTTTTTACCCCAAGGAAGTAGCAGACAACTTTTTTTTTATTTTTACCCAGCCTTCTTTTTTTTTACTGCCACTTTCCAGGAAAAAATATCAAAGTACCAGACAAAAGAGAAATAATGCATACACTAGAAATGGTAATACACCTGCATGAGCTTGCCTGCCATGTCCAGCTCTTGTAACCAAAAAGAAAGTGTCCCTTTCTCTTGGAAACACGTTCAGTTAATTTCTCTTGGAAAACAATATCCAACTATGAATTAGTCGGGTCAATTGGCTTTGTGACTCTTCACAAACTTATTTTTAGTTTTATGACTCTATCCTTTTTTATATTTGGGAGATTTACTTCTACACATATAAGAGATCTGTCTTTTATATTTAAGAGATCTAAAAAGGTTATTTTCTTAAATTATAAAAGAATATGTTGTACAAATAGCACAAATGTATTCCCAATAGACGAATGATCGATTTAATATATAGGCGCTTAAAAAATTAAAAATGTTTTAACATTATCAGTACTGTAATTGTTACTTGTTATAGTAGGTTATCTTCTTTATTTTCTAAATAAATGGTTCGAGTATTTATTATAAGCATTTAGTTATGCTTATCTTTTACAGACCTGATAGTAATAAAATTCATTTAAACTATCAGC
This sequence comes from Nicotiana otophora, assembly GCA_000715115.1. Lineage (NCBI taxonomy): Eukaryota > Viridiplantae > Streptophyta > Magnoliopsida > Solanales > Solanaceae > Nicotiana > Nicotiana otophora. The sequence goes on along the minus strand of AWOL01S0003134.1, from coordinate 164,153 downwards.
ATATATAGAAGTTAAACTAGGTTTAGACAAATAGATATAGAATTCCAAAGTACAAATTGGGAAAACCAATTTCAATCCTTTCCCATTTTCAAGATTAATATGTTTCTACAAGTGACAATACAAAGCAGTCCCCCTATACTAATACTCAAATCCCAATCTTTTGTGAACGAGATTGGAATTAATGTGTTAACATCATTATAATACTAAAAGATATTGGAATTAATAGAAAGTGGGATAAAATATAAGGGGTTAACATAATTCTAATACTTCAATCATTCATTTTAACCTATTAAATAGTAGTAATTAGTACTAATACTTGGTAGTGGTAGTAGCCATTAGAGCTTGAAATCAGAAGTAAAAGGAAGCAGATCATGGAGTCACCCATTGGAGAAGAAAAGTCATGAACTTGTCAATGATGAAATAATGTTGTAGCAGCAGCAGCATTTTTGCTATGGTCTTTGCCTAAAACAATCCAGTGAGATTCTTGGTGGTGAAATTGCTACTGTCACTGATGAAGAATGAGCTCCTGAATCTGGTGGAGACCCTAAAAATCAAATCAGAATAGCAAAACCAGCTTACTTATAAGGTAATTACATATATATGTTAAAAAATCGTATAACCTGAACTAACATATTATGACAGGTTAAACAACATTAATAATCTGTAAGCTGTTAGTATATACTCATAACTTAAATTCGTAGTATGAAAATTCCAAAATATCCATGATCATGTTGTAATTTCTTTCCTAATTCCTTTTTAATGAAGGAGATTAATAACCAAAAACTTACTTGCAAGACTGTCGGATGAGGAATTTCTGGTACTGTCAAGTTGAGACTTATTGCTGTTTTCTATGTTTGCTTGTTGATTTTTTCTCCTCCTTCTGTTATGATCTGCCAAACGTTTCCTGCAACTTCTCTTCCCGTTATCAAATTCCGACAGCAGGTGGAACCTGTGGTTTTTAAATATTTTTCAAGAATATTATTATTAATAATAATAATAATAATAATAATAATAATAATAATAATAATAATAATAATAATAATAATAATAATAAATCATACTAAAATGCAACAGTAAGGGAATTGTAAAATAGAGAATCGTACTAAGGTCATTCGTGTGTTGATTATAAGCTGATGAGTGTTTAATTCAGTAACCAAAATGGAAAAAGCTGTATTTCCTATAAGTAGCAAAAATAAACAAGTACGTAATACGGGAAAACGGGGTAGCAAACTCATGGGGGAACATAATTTTAAGGACTGAAATGCCCTCGGGATCAACCCCCTTGTACGACTTTTCAACTTCTAAAACTCCAATCATTTGCTCCTAAACACACCCCAAGTGCATTTTCGTCATATTATCATTTTCCTCCCGTTCGAACAACATTTTCTGTTCATCTTGTTATTGGAATGTCAAACATACTTTGGGATTGAATAACATTTCTCAGTCTCATTTTATGTGAACATTTTTGGAGTACCAAAGTCAAGACACTTGATTGTGGAGCAAAAATTCTTCAATTTTTTAAAAATAAAATTTATATATTACGGGGAAAATTACTACTAACATAGTTAAACATATATAAAATAGTATTAAAAGAAACTGTTTGATGCTCAAAACAGTAATAGTTATATATATGTACAAACTCAGAATATATAGCGTCTAAATTTTGGATACCGCAAAAAACGTATGGAAAAAATGGAAGTATTTGTAGAGAGAGTGATGTATGTATTTTAGAGAAATACAACCTGCTACACTGTTGGCAGAATCGTTGAGTCAAGCCAGCGGCAATAACAGTAGCAGCTTTGGAGTGAAATTCACAAACTTTGTGTCTCCTATGGTAATGTTTGGCATGTGTTAGATCAGCATTACAACCTTCAGCTTGACATCTAGGAGTATTCACTACTGAACCACCTTCAACCACTGCTCTAGTACGTCGATAAAGTCGGTTCACAAAATCATCTTCAGACGAAGAAAAATAAGTCCGCCCGCCCAAATTCAATCCAATCCGACTCGTGCTCGCAAAATCACGAACCCCGGGGGCACCACCCATAAATTGTGGTTCACTTTTTGGAACCATTATGAACCCAGTATTTGGTTGTTGGTGCAGTGAGGGCATGGACCCTTGAGTGGGTGGGTGGTGTGTGTTATAATTAGTGGTTTCATAAGCACAACGTGGGTCGTAAAGGCTAGTGTTGTTCAAATGGGGGTGAAAAAATTGGTGGTTTTGTTGTTGGTGACTTGTGTTAAGAAAATGGTGTTGTTGGGGATTTAGTAAAGATGGGTTTTCAGTGAAAGTTTGATGACTAGTGTTTGCAAAAGGGTCAAAGAACTGATGGTGATTTTGGTCATTTTCTTGATTTGGTTCTTCCCCTGAAAGCATAACCGATGATTGTTCTCCCCAGTCATAGTCCAACATTGCTAATATTATTCTTTTTGCTGCTTTGATCTGTTCCTATAACAAAACAAATTGCACTATTAAGTTGTGTACAAATACAAAGAAAAAAAAAATGAAGAAGAAATATTTTTTAGAAATTGCGAATCAAATGATTTTCATCGATATAACTAGACTATAAGCTTTCACGATGCTGATAAGCCGTCAACAAATATAAAAACAGTTTTTGAACATTCTTTTTAACTAAGGAAAGGGATAGGAGGAGGAGAAGAGAAAGCAGTGCCAATTGAACTAATACCTCTTATATGGAAGATTTTCACAGTAAACTATGACTTTTGAAACTACACCATCTTTGTCTAAAAATCAAGAATAGTTGGGGTATTTCTTGAAGTGGGAAAGGGGGTAAGGGGGAGTAGGGGGGTGGGAGGAGGGGGATGGAGGAAATCTGCCAGCTTTAAAAGAAGAAGATTATATGAGTTGAAAAGGCTGCAAGCCAAAGACTTTATTACTATCTCCCTTTTAAGGTTAGCGAAAATATTTTCTTTTTGGTCCGTTCTAAAAAGCATGATTTATTTTTAAATTTGAAAACAATTTTACTTAAACTTACAATTCTATTATTAATTAGAAGCTTTTATAACCACACAAATACTCTCACCCCTTTTTGAATTATTTAAGACCACAAATTCCAAAAGTCTTCATTTTTTTCTTAAATTCTGTGCCCAGTTAAATAGTTTCAGGAACGAATAGAGTACTTTTTAGCATTCAGTGAGGGTTTCGAGCAGGCTTTATAGGACTAGAATATATAACAAAATATTAAGTAGAATTTTCTCTATCTCTTAAGGAAAAATTAAGTTGGTGCTTGAGGTTCTAGTGACATGTCGGAGTATTAGGGAGTTGTTTCTTTGAGTGAATTAATTAAGTAGTTCCTTGAGATTTGAGAGAAAGAGAAAAGAGNTAATAATAATAATAATAATAATAATAATAATAATAATAATAATAATAATAATAATAATAATAATAAATCATACTAAAATGCAACAGTAAGGGAATTGTAAAATAGAGAATCGTACTAAGGTCATTCGTGTGTTGATTATAAGCTGATGAGTGTTTAATTCAGTAACCAAAATGGAAAAAGCTGTATTTCCTATAAGTAGCAAAAATAAACAAGTACGTAATACGGGAAAACGGGGTAGCAAACTCATGGGGGAACATAATTTTAAGGACTGAAATGCCCTCGGGATCAACCCCCTTGTACGACTTTTCAACTTCTAAAACTCCAATCATTTGCTCCTAAACACACCCCAAGTGCATTTTCGTCATATTATCATTTTCCTCCCGTTCGAACAACATTTTCTGTTCATCTTGTTATTGGAATGTCAAACATACTTTGGGATTGAATAACATTTCTCAGTCTCATTTTATGTGAACATTTTTGGAGTACCAAAGTCAAGACACTTGATTGTGGAGCAAAAATTCTTCAATTTTTTAAAAATAAAATTTATATATTACGGGGAAAATTACTACTAACATAGTTAAACATATATAAAATAGTATTAAAAGAAACTGTTTGATGCTCAAAACAGTAATAGTTATATATATGTACAAACTCAGAATATATAGCGTCTAAATTTTGGATACCGCAAAAAACGTATGGAAAAAATGGAAGTATTTGTAGAGAGAGTGATGTATGTATTTTAGAGAAATACAACCTGCTACACTGTTGGCAGAATCGTTGAGTCAAGCCAGCGGCAATAACAGTAGCAGCTTTGGAGTGAAATTCACAAACTTTGTGTCTCCTATGGTAATGTTTGGCATGTGTTAGATCAGCATTACAACCTTCAGCTTGACATCTAGGAGTATTCACTACTGAACCACCTTCAACCACTGCTCTAGTACGTCGATAAAGTCGGTTCACAAAATCATCTTCAGACGAAGAAAAATAAGTCCGCCCGCCCAAATTCAATCCAATCCGACTCGTGCTCGCAAAATCACGAACCCCGGGGGCACCACCCATAAATTGTGGTTCACTTTTTGGAACCATTATGAACCCAGTATTTGGTTGTTGGTGCAGTGAGGGCATGGACCCTTGAGTGGGTGGGTGGTGTGTGTTATAATTAGTGGTTTCATAAGCACAACGTGGGTCGTAAAGGCTAGTGTTGTTCAAATGGGGGTGAAAAAATTGGTGGTTTTGTTGTTGGTGACTTGTGTTAAGAAAATGGTGTTGTTGGGGATTTAGTAAAGATGGGTTTTCAGTGAAAGTTTGATGACTAGTGTTTGCAAAAGGGTCAAAGAACTGATGGTGATTTTGGTCATTTTCTTGATTTGGTTCTTCCCCTGAAAGCATAACCGATGATTGTTCTCCCCAGTCATAGTCCAACATTGCTAATATTATTCTTTTTGCTGCTTTGATCTGTTCCTATAACAAAACAAATTGCACTATTAAGTTGTGTACAAATACAAAGAAAAAAAAAATGAAGAAGAAATATTTTTTAGAAATTGCGAATCAAATGATTTTCATCGATATAACTAGACTATAAGCTTTCACGATGCTGATAAGCCGTCAACAAATATAAAAACAGTTTTTGAACATTCTTTTTAACTAAGGAAAGGGATAGGAGGAGGAGAAGAGAAAGCAGTGCCAATTGAACTAATACCTCTTATATGGAAGATTTTCACAGTAAACTATGACTTTTGAAACTACACCATCTTTGTCTAAAAATCAAGAATAGTTGGGGTATTTCTTGAAGTGGGAAAGGGGGTAAGGGGGAGTAGGGGGGTGGGAGGAGGGGGATGGAGGAAATCTGCCAGCTTTAAAAGAAGAAGATTATATGAGTTGAAAAGGCTGCAAGCCAAAGACTTTATTACTATCTCCCTTTTAAGGTTAGCGAAAATATTTTCTTTTTGGTCCGTTCTAAAAAGCATGATTTATTTTTAAATTTGAAAACAATTTTACTTAAACTTACAATTCTATTATTAATTAGAAGCTTTTATAACCACACAAATACTCTCACCCCTTTTTGAATTATTTAAGACCACAAATTCCAAAAGTCTTCATTTTTTTCTTAAATTCTGTGCCCAGTTAAATAGTTTCAGGAACGAATAGAGTACTTTTTAGCATTCAGTGAGGGTTTCGAGCAGGCTTTATAGGACTAGAATATATAACAAAATATTAAGTAGAATTTTCTCTATCTCTTAAGGAAAAATTAAGTTGGTGCTTGAGGTTCTAGTGACATGTCGGAGTATTAGGGAGTTGTTTCTTTGAGTGAATTAATTAAGTAGTTCCTTGAGATTTGAGAGAAAGAGAAAAGAGTTGGTTATGGAGTTTGGAGAGGAGTTAAGTACTCACCTTATGGAAGTTTGGAACTCAGAGAAAATAATAAAAGTAAGCCATTCAATACAAACCCTATAGTACAATTAACATTTGGCCATCCACAACTCTCCAACTCACTTGGAAAATAAAGAAAAGGAATCACACTTTTAATATCACACACTTTTATCAGCTTCTTTCTTCAATAATTCTATCTCTCTCTCCGTTGTGGCTCTCTAGCTGAGAATAACTACTGACCGATGAGGCGGCTTTGCTCAGAGACTACTGATTGTGTAAACATGTGCAATTATATAATGACTATTTTACCCTTTCTTGTGCTAGGAAATTTCTCTGAAGCCTCTTATCTTGAAAGTTTGTGGCCTTTGGGAAGGGACCAAATAATGCTGCGTGTGTCTTATACAAGGCAATTTAGTCCAACATTATCATACAGAGGCAATTTAGTGTTTGAAAATTTAAACTTTTAAACGAATTTTAAGAAATATTTTTGACAAAATTTTGAGTCAACTTTTCTAAAAACCCTGCTTCAGGTTACTTTTGATGTGAAACTACATTTTACAGTTGTCTGTATATTTGAGCAAGTGTTGGGCCCCTAAGGCCCAATATCTACAAGATAAAGTTTCTTAAAATGCATTTTAAGATGGATGCAAAACTTACAAGATTCAGACAGAAAATGATTACATTTGACGGAAGATACAAATAACATACATAAAAGATTTAAAAATAAGACAATGTTGATAGATTGTTTGACAGTCAACTTACATAGACATCAAAATACACTAGTTTGTTGCGGTAACACATGATCAGATGATTGAAGTTATCAGAAAGGAATGAAGTAAAATAAATTGCCTAAAAGATCTACAATCTTTCTGAGTTTCCAAGCGAAAATAGCAAATAATGAAAGTGAAAGATCCATACCTTAAGGTGTCGTCGTGCATTGTATACTATGATTAATTAGCATTAGTTTTGCCAAAAGTATTTTAGTGTTTAGAAATTGTATGTCAAACACTTAAACTTCTTTCAACATTAAGATAATGTTTTTCATTTTTCAAATTATCATTTATCAATTGATCTCAATTATCTAGCACTAAGTAGAATGTCAAAAATACTTTCGTACCTTTAGAATATATAGTTAAGATCCTGAATTCTGAAGTAAAAAGATAATTTGATCGCCACATATCTCAATCAACTTAAACAAATTCTTCAAGAGACTTTATTGATTCACTGTTATCATATTATTGTCATCAAAATGCTTTGTTCTACATATTACGTGTTTCTTTTTACGTTTATTGTGTTGGCTAAACTAGCCCAAATACACTCTTAATATAGTGTGATATTGAGGCGAAATTCAAAAATAACAAGATTTACAAGTGGTAATTGAAAAATAGTCACAGTTTCAAAAGTAATCGAAATTTAGCCAATTTCTACGTAAAAATAAATTTGAACGAAAACTATGTTCAAAATCCGAAAAATATTCCAGTATAATATACTGGAGTTCGAATTTTTTACATGTGAACTTCTAGCAGAGTTCCAGCATAATATGCTGGAAGTTCATACACATGTACTCCAATCTCCAATATATTATGCTGGAACTTTTCGTGTACTGGAGTTCCAACATAATATGCTGGAAGTTCATACACAGGTGCACCAATCTCCAGTATATTATGCTGGAACTTTCTGTGATGCAGTAAAATAGTGAATATTTTTCAATCACTTTGCAAACGCTGGCTATTTTTCAATTACCAGTCCGAAAACTAGCTAGCCAGTACTATTTCACGTGATTTATCCGCCTTGGGCCCAGCCCGCACGATTTTTCTCAAATGTCTCATACCATTAAGAGATCCATACACCTTATATGTAGGCTCTCAATGTTTTCAGCGAACAATGTGGGACTTTGTTCGCACACCCAATAATCTCTCCCCCGAACTAAGTTTAACGTGGCTCACTACCACAATTCACGAGTCTCCCCCTCGAACTAAGTTTCTTGTGACCATTGCCACGATTCACGGGTCAATTTCTGAGATCCACTGTGTGTCATCCATATTGTTAGAGTATTATGGCAACCGAAGCCCATAACTAGCTTCTTCTTGTGTGTGCACCGTCCCTTACCATCACTTTGCCATCTTCATACTCGTCCTGTTGAACGTGGACTCTAATACTAGTTGTTGAGCTAAACTATCCCAAATACACTCTTAACACGGTGTGATATTGTTCGTTTTGGGCTAAACCCGCAAAGTTTTCCCAAAATGTCTCACACCATTAAGAGATCTCTTCACCTTATATGTAGGCTCTCAATTTTTTCAATTACCAACGTGGGACTTTGTTCGCATTCGAATACATTGAACAACCTCAACTAAATTCCAAAATAGGAATTATAAAATTTGGAACCTTTTATGTACTAATGATACTTATATAGAATAAAAGTTTCTCCAAAAAACAACTATATAATAAAAGTAAATTGTATCATCAATTTTTTGGGATCTAAAGAAACTTTTCTACCTGCTTTTGTCCTTGAGTTGGTCTTGAGTCAACCCCAATTGATTTGGGAATAGCATAGTAGTAGTAGTTATTGCTCTAGAAAATTTTGAATCTAAGATAGGAGGCAAGGAAGTTAGGAGTTCAATCATACCCCCAGCCCTAGACGAACGCACTCACAGGCAACATCAGAGCCTCATTGATAGGTTGGGGCGGGGAGGATGAACCCTCGTCAACATTTAAATTGAACAATCATATTGTGATGTTAGTGTATAGGTCGGATTGATTTAATTTTTTTTATTTACCAACTCAAATTAATTGTTGATTTGATAATTGAGTAAATCAAATCAAATCAATAAAGTCACTTTTATCAAACTCAATTTTTTAAAGTTTTTTCGGTTTTATCAGTATTTTCGATTTTTTATAATAAGGTCTTCACAATGCGAAATATGTAACTAGCGCTTCAGATATTTTTTCTGTCCTAGTACTAGACAGGAGATGTTATATTGTCTCTCACTGTACAATGTATTTTTACATTATTAATACATTTTAACTTATTATATCATATCATAGTTAAAATCCCCAACATAAATTACACGAATAATCGCATGCAAGCTGTCTGAATGTGAACACACTTCAGGGAGTAGCTCTCAAAAAGTTGTCTCGCCATTCATAACGAGAAGCTTGAATGTATCGACGGACTTCACCTATACTACACCAATAACTAAAGAGTGAAGCAAAGTTATGTATTATGAACTCGTTCTTAAGTACTTCCTCATGTTTCTTCTAAATACTCTTACTTTTGGAATTAAGACGTTCGGAATCGGATTCTATAAGTTTATATTGTCAGCACACAACTTAAACTCTTACGTTATTACTTCTCAATCTTTAATGCCTTGATAATCCGAGCTTGACCTTGCCACATGTCCGCAACAGTCTTCTTCCATCTAGCTGTATGTATTAGGTTAGCCCCCCTCAATAATCACTACATCAACCCTGTTAGAGAGTCGAGGTCATGGTTTATCTTTTAGCGATGCTGTTTGTCAACATATTATATGTTAGGATCGGGAATCCAGGTAGCGCGGAATTTAGCCAAATAACGGTATAATGACAATAACAAAG